>SJYW01046107.1:254328-286579 GCA_006410735.1 Raphicerus campestris | reverse complement strand
TTTATTCCTGGCTGTTTGCCCAGTTTTTTTGGAAGGTCTTAATCATTTTGTGTCCTGATGATGGCCAGAGGTGAAAAGAAACAATGTCTAGTGACTCAAAACTGTTTGAATGATGTAATCAATCAGAACTGAAAAGTTATCTTCAATCTCTGGTGAAGCACAACTGAGAATCCTGAAGGGGTTCACCAAAGAAAAGATGTTGTAATTAGAATATCATTTCATTTCAGTTCTCTACTTATTCATTCAGCTTAAATCAATAATAACAATGGGATCTCTCACGGTATTTCACTAGCTGCAAGGAGGGGAAAAGTGCCTGAAGGATAACACTGTTGGAAAANTTTTCTAGTAGACATGTATGGATGTGAGTGACGGACCATAAAGAAGGTTGAACACCAAAGAAGTGATGCTTTTGAATTGTGGTATTATAGAAAAGTCTTGAGTGTCCCTTAGACAGCAAGGAAATCAAATCAGTCAATCCTAAAGGCAATCAGTCCTGAATATTCATTGGAAGGACTGACGCTGAAGCTGAAACTCCAATACTCTGGCCACCTGATGCAAAGAACTGACTCATTGGAAAAAACCTGATGCTGGGAAAGATTGAAGTCAGGAAGAGAAGGGGATGACAGAGGATAAGATGGTTGGATGGCGTCACCAACTTGATAGACATGAATCTGAGCAAGCCCTGGGAGTTGGTGTTGGACAGGGAAGCCTGGATGCTGCAGTCCATGCGGTCACAAAAAGTCAGACGTGACTGGAGGACTGAAGTGAACTGACTGAATATTATGGTGGAAAATAAAAATATTATTAAGATCTTTAAAACATTAAATGCATATGAATATATTTATCGAAGAGTGGCAAAATACTAATATTGAAAACTAAATCATTCCTGCAAGGCATTGGAAAAGACCTACATAAATAGAAGCTAAGCCACATACCTGTATTGAAAGACTTAATGTTGTAGATGTCAATTCTACTCAAATTAAACTGTAGTTTCAATACAATACCAATTAAAATATCAGCAGACTTTTATGGTAGAAATAGAAAGAATGGTTTTAAAATGCATTTGGAAATGCAAAATACCTGGCCAGTTAAATCAATCCAGTTAAAAAGAAAGAACATTTTGGAGATTTACTACATGGTTTCAGAAATAACCAGAAAGCCAGAAACTGAGATTGCAGTGGAGGAAGAGAACACACACACGAATGGATCAATTGTACTGAATAGTCTTTCTATAAGTAGATTCATATTTATATGATCAATCAATAATCAACATAGGTGCCAAAACAATTCAATTGGGGGAACTGATGCTGGAACTATCAATAATGAGATGGAAAATACAAGGATGGTTGACATTTCTCACATTATATTCTAAAACTAATTTGAGACACATTGAAGTCTTAAATCTAAGAGCTAGTACCATCTTCTAGATGAAAAGATGGAATATAACTTCACTATTTGAATAGAAAAAGTAATCATTTATTGTAAAAGAAAAAAATAAAGTATACATCATCAAAATTAGAAACTTTTGATGAACAAAACAAAGCATATCAATACAATGACATTCCAATCCGCAACTTGAAACAGAATGCTGATATACTCAACAATATGAATGAATTGCAAAAACACGTGATGTGAAAGAAACCCCACACGCAAAAATATATAATATGTGATTCCAGTTATCTAAATTTCTAAAACAGGCAAAACTATGGAAAAAGTTTGTAGGAGTAGTTGTCTTTTGGAATCTCTGTGAAGGGACTTGAGGGAATATGTTTAAAAATGTAAAATTCTCATATCTTGATGGAAGGTAAATACATTTATCAAAACTCATCACATACACTTAAGATCTATACATTTCACTATGTGCAAATTATAAAAGTATTTTTAAATATTATTGTTAAATGGTCTGTAAAAGGTAGAACTAAAGAGGAAAAAAGTTATCTGTGATTGGAAAGATGAGCATAGATGTGACAACCAAGTACAACAGATGGGCATCAGCCATTTACTTATTGGGTTTCACTGATTTTCTTTACAGTTAGCTTGTGCTTATTAGAAAATTTGTTTTAATTATCTTCTTCCATCTGAATGGCTTTTAGGCTGATCAGAATCTCAATATTTATTTGTTTAAGTGTTCTGGATGGTTTCCTAGACAGTTGATTACAGTCATTTACAATTGTTCATGCATATGTTCTAGTTAGAGAAAACCTGTCAATTGTCTATATAGGTAGGGATAATTTGTATAGGCAAAATGCTTCAATAGAAAAGCTATAGGAACCCAATCATGTTCTAGAATTGATACCTTATTGATAGTCTATTTCTCTTTCATTATGGAGTTAGATTTTACTTTCTACTATAATTGAAATAGTAAGACAAATAATTGCATGTGAAATTTTGGACTTTTGTGCATTGTAACAAAACTTAGTGACACTAATAAGCAACGGCATTGATACATTTTTTTAATTGAAGGATAATTGCTTTACAGAATTTTGCTGTTTTCTGTCAAACCTCAACATGAGTCAGCCATAGGTATACATATATACCCTCTTTTTTGAACCTCCCTCCCATCTCCCTCCCCATCTCACCCCTCTAGGTTAACACAGAGCCCCTGTTTGAGTTTCCTGAGCCATACAGAAAATTCCTGTTGGCTATCTATTTTACATATGGTAATGTAAGTTTCCATGTTACTCTTTCAATACATCTCACCCTCTCCTCCCCTCTCCCCATGTTGTATCTGTGTTTTACAGATATCAAGGATGATTACTGTCAAAATATGAATAGGAAATCAAGGGGTGATTCAATTAGATGCTATTCTGATATAGGTATATAAATTAAGAAAAAATCTATTTGAAGAGAAATGCCCTGAAAAGGGGAAATGGTTAGTAGCTATGTAATAATATTATGTATTTAAAAGGGCAAATTGGTAAAAACAAACTATAAATAAATAATTATTATTATTTATAATTTGAAATGATATAATTTTGCAGAGAGATAAAATCTCTAATATATTCTGATTTCATTTTCTCCATTTGAATACTTTTATTATAGAATAATTTTTCCAGAGAACCATAAGATATGTTGCTACATGTAAACAGCATTACTAAAATTTGCCTTATATACACATATTCAAATTGAGATTAGTCTAATTTTGCTTTTAGGTATGCAATTTTATTCTGATCATGTGTGAAATTATTCTAAAGATACAAAAAACTTTGTCATTTCGAAAAGTTAATTATTTTACCTAAGGGGAAACAGTGACTATGGTAAGACTAAATCAAATGACAGTATGTCCACTCTTAAATTTTATTCCTGGCTGTTTGCCCAGTTTTTTTGGAAGGTCTTAATCATTTTGTGTCCTGATGATGGCCAGAGGTGAAAAGAGACAATGTCTAGTGACTCAAAACTGTTTGAATGATGTAATCAATCAGAACTGAAAAGTTATCTTCAATCTCTGGTGAAGCACAACTGAGAATCCTGAAGGGGTTCACCAAAGAAAAGATGTTGTAATTAGAATATCATTTCATTTCAGTTCTCTACTTATTCATTCAGCTTAAATCAATAATAACAATGGGATCTCTCACGGTATTTCACTAGCTGCAAGGAGGGGAAAAGTGCCTGAAGGATAACACTGTTGGAAAAAAGTGAATCAATGCATGCTCATTCTGGTCTTTAGATACTTCATGGATTTAATTGTTCTGTTTCAGAAATATGAGATGACGTCAGATACGTGGCTGTCTAAACAGGTATGGTATAGATGGTCTCTTTATGTCACATTTTGTCATCATATCTACCCTATTCACTCTTTTGTTTTATATATAACTTTTTCTCAAAAGTTATTTCAGTTGTATGAATGTAAGGCTCTGTTATGTTTGAATAAGTGAGTCTTTTTCGTTAAAATATATATGACTTGGGTTTTATGACATCATTTGTGAAAAGATTACTTTGTTTTTTTTAATAGAACCCAAGTTATTGGATTATTACCAGGATCCATTTTCAGGACTATTCATAAAAGTAAATATTTTTGTTGAAGAAAAAGGTGCAGCCCATATAAACTAGGAACCATCAGCATTGCTCAAGTTGCCCAGAGAGCTGACCAAGTCTCCACATAAACTGCTACTCAGATGAACATTTCCTTAGATAATTTCCAGCTTACACAGCACTAGCTTGTGATATAAATGGAGCTAGAATCCAGATGATCACAAATGTCTCCACAACATGCTGTCTAACTGGATATTTCAGAAGGAAACAAGATTATTCAACTGTAGATCAACCCATTTTACTACTAACTTCATCACTGCTTTTTTGCAGAGGAAGTGTTTTGCTTGGCTTATTTGGTTTTGATTTGTTTTGTTCTTTACAGTGCTCTTTTATTTCATATTCTCTCCCTGGGTGTCATATACTTCTGTGGTTTCAATTGCTACCTCTGACTGTATGTATAGCCCCAGGCAACTCAATTATCTGAGTTCTGATACATAAACAAACTCATGCTTGGCATCTTCTNGTTTTGATTTGTTTTGTTCTTTACAGTGCTCTTTTATTTCATATTCTCTCCCTGGGTGTCATATACTTCTGTGGTTTCAATTGCTACCTCTGACTGTATGTATAGCCCCAGGCAACTCAATTATCTGAGTTCTGATACATATACAAACTCATGCTTGGCATCTTCTCCTAAATATATAAAAGTAACAGCATACTCCTCAGGTTCAAACTAAACTACATTCTCTTCCAGTAAGTCTGTATTCTTATAGAAGTCACAGACATATTTATTCACCCAGCTATCAAAATCATAAACCTACTGAGGATTACTGAACTTTTCTTATCCTTATCTGCATATGTTACTCATTACCAAGTTATTTTGATTTACTCTCAAAGACTTCAAGTCGTTTACTTTTCTCCAGTTTGCAAACACTATACAGGATCAAACTATCGGCACTGCATTTCCTCCTTGACTGGTGAACTCTCAGTCCCTTAGGAAGCTGCCAGTCTGTTCTCCACATTTCAGCCTGGCTGAAGTGATCTTTTCAAAACACATATCTAATTCTACTGCCCCAAACACTCTGATATTCTCTTACAACTGATAATTTTTATCTCCCCTTTGTTCTACAGATAAAGACCAACATCTTACAGGGTCTATAAGAGATTAATTTGAAAGTTTTTCCAGCTCTGTGTCATATCATCTTTTCTCTCATTTTCTCCATTAGCCCTCATATTCACCAGACCTTTATGTGAACTCTACCTTCTGAACAGAATTTTCTCAATTGCTTTCTTACCTGAAAGTTGCTTATTTGTCAAACTTCAGCTTATATCACCTCTTAAGAAGTCACCTCTTCAAACCACACTAATCAAATAACGTCCCCCAATAAAACTTAAAGTCCAGTGCAATATTTATGTAAACTTACACAGTTAATTCTGTGATTTTTTTTTTTTACAAACTTCACAAGGGCAAGAATGTTATTCATTTTTTATTATTCATTATACAACAAATGCTTAAAATACAGTCTGGTTATAAGATAAGTTCCATATGTACCTGTTGAAATAAAAAAAAAAAAGAGTAAGAAAGATTGTGAATAGGCTGTAGATATATTTATCTCCCTATCTGCCTGTCTGTCTATCTATCATCCATCTGTCATTTCTCTCTCCATAGATAGCAATATGAACTATTTAATCATAGCCAATGTGCAAAATTAAATTGTGGGAAAACTGACTTTATTTAGCAAAAAAAAAAAAGTCAAAATTAAGTAATTGAAAATAATAAAAATATATATGTATTTATTCTAAATTATCTGCATTATTAAACCTTCTTTAATTGTCAGTGAAATTCATAATAATCTAACATACAACAACACAATGCATGAATTTTTAGGATTATGTTACCTACATTTTAAGTCCCAAATTTATGAATATTTAATAGAAATTTTAAAAAAACACAGTTATCAAGTATTCAATAAAAAAATGTAGAAAGTAGTTTGTTGCAGTTGATTTTTTCTCCAAAAGTTATAAGGGAATTCCATGAAATACTTAAATAGAATTCAGTGAAATTAAAAGAATGAGAATGTGTAATGAGGTGAAGCAACTTTCCAAGAAAATGAGAAATTTAATGTAATACTCATGCTTGTTTTCTGTTTGGTGAGAAGAGCAGAGAGAAGTGAGCATTTTTCTCCTAGCTTTCAAGAGACTTATAATTGGAATGACCAGTATAAAAAATGTTTGGTCAAGAGGTAAAGTGTGCTATCCTCAGTTCACTGGCCTGTGTGTCATAAATAATGCCTTGCTTAAGGTCATAAACATGGACAGTGAGATTGGCTTCATTCTTTATTTGATTGTAGGAAAGGCTCTACATAGAGCTTTATAACTAGTTTCTGTCCAGTGGTGAAAGTTTTTAAACCCAGAAATGTGTTAGTAATTATGATCCCCATCTATTACTTAAAATGAACTACTTCCAAGGTATGAGAATTGGAGGAAGAGGGACTAACATAAAAAGGGCAATGCTCAGATTTAATTTTGGAGTAAAGCACAGGAGCAGAATCTTGAATAGGGAGGAGCCAATAGTTTGGATTAAATGTAGTGGATAAAGTGATATATATATAACAAATATTTTTGCCTATTGTACACATGCATTCATCTGTGCAGTTATAAGTAGGTCACCTACTGTGTCCTAGAAAAAAAAAAGATAAAATTACAAACTTATTTTAATTATTACTTGCCTAGTGAAGGAAGTCAACCATATAATAGAGTGCACTGAAAGTCAAGAGAGATGAATACAGAGTACTACTTAGAGTCTCCAGGGAGAGACTTCCTAAATAAGAGGGGCTTTCTAACTACAGAAATTTAAGAATGGTTTCTGTTTTGAGTTTAAGTAAAAAATGAGGAAGATATAGCACAAAAAAGACAAGTGAAAGCTTACTCCAGACAGAAGAAATCCCATTGCAAAGGCAGAGAGATATTACCTATAGGCAAGGGATAGAAAATACAGAATTCTTGACTCTATCATAGTTGCCAACATCCATTGGTACATAGAAAAATCAAGAGAATTTGAGAAAATCATCTACTTCTGCTTCAACTCTGCTAAAGCCTTTGACTGTGTGGATCAAACCAAACTATGGAAAATTCTTCAAGTGATCAGAATAACAGATCACCTTACCTGCCTCCTGAGAAACCTATATGCAGGGCACAAAGCCACAGTTAGAATCAGACATAGAACAATGGACTGGTTCCAAATTGGGGAGGAGTACATCAAGGCTGCATATTGTCACCCAGCCTATTTAAGTTATATGCGTACTACGCCATGGGAAATGCTAGGCTGAATGAATCCTGGAATCAGGATTGCTGGGAGAAATATCAAGAACCTTGGATATACAGATAACACCACCCTTATGGCAGAAAGTGAAGAGGAACTAAAGATGAACTGATGAAGATGAAAGAGGAGAGTACAAAAGCTGCAATAATACTCAACATTCAAAAAACGAAGATCATGGCATCTGGTCCCATCACTTCATGGCAAATAAATGGGGAAACAATGGAAAGAGTGATAGACTTTCTTTTCTTCTGCTTGAAAATCACTGCAGACTGTTACTGCTCCTTGGAATAAAAGCTATGACAAACCTAGACAGTCTATTAAAAAACAGAGACATTACTTTGCCAACAAAGGTCCATCTAGTCAAAGCTATGATTTTTCCAGTAGTCATGTATGAATGTGAGAGTCAGACTATAAAGAAGCCTGAGAGCTGAACAATTGATGCTTTTGAACTGTGGGGTTGGAGAAGACTCTTGAGAGTCCCTTGGACTGCAAGGAGATCAAACGAGTCAATCCTAAAGGAAATCAGTCCTGAATCAGTCCTGAATAGTCATTGGAAGGNAGCCTGAGAGCTGAACAATTGATGCTTTTGAACTGTGGGGTTGGAGAAGACTCTTGAGAGTCCCTTGGACTGCAAGGAGATCAAACGAGTCAATCCTAAAGGAAATCAGTCCTGAATCAGTCCTGAATAATCATTGGAAGGACTGATGTTGAAGCTGAAGCTCCAATACTTTGGCCAACTGATGCAAAGAGCCGACTCACTAGAAAAGACCCTGATGCTGAGAAAGATTGAAGGCAGGAGGAGAAGGGGATGACAGAGGATGAGATGGTTGAATGGCATCACTAACTCAATAGACATGAGTTTGAGCAAGCTCCAGGAGATGGTGAAGGACAGGGGAAGCCTCACCTGCTGCATTCCATGGGGTCACAAAGAGTCAGACATGACTGAGAGACTGAACAACAAATCACAGTGCAGAATGTGAGTCACTCAATCAAATATCTTGTCAGTATTTATTATCTGCCTTCCAAAGCATTTTCCCCACCATTGTATTGTATTAGTTCATTCTTTCAAATTTATTACACATACCATTTAAATTTTCATGAATGTCCATAAAGTATACAAGAAAAATAATATTTTTATTTTTTGTATTTATTTTATTTTCTATTAGCAATAATAGAATAAAATAAATAGAATAATTTAAAAAGAATAATATTTATTATTTTTTCTATTAGTAAGATAGAAATGTTAGTAAGATATTTCTGTTTTACTAATGAAAGTAGAATCAGATTCGAGATTATTAAAGTTATTAATTTACTTATTCCTTCAATAAATGATTATTAAATACAACTTTGCAATAGTCATTGTCCTGGGTGCCAAATGCAGAGTGGTGAAGAATACAAGGTTTTTGCATCATGGAACTTACATTCTAGAGGAACGCCTTCTACTTCCCATCTAATGACCTGCCTATATGCACACATCCATTCATATAAAAACAAATGTATGCATCCTTAAAATATAATGTATTGGATGGTATTAGGTGGTATGGACAAAAGAGAAAGTCGCTAAGAGGGTGATGGGAGATTCCAATGCAGTTGGATGATCTAGTTTCCCCAATCACAATTTACATGGAATTACCAGAAAACACCTGCCTGATAAGGTAGACTTAGAGCAGAGAAAGGATGAGATCAATGAAGATCTTTTTGCAACAGCATGGATGGATCTAGAAATTGTCAAGTCAGAGAAAGACAAATAACCTATGTTATTGCTTAAATGTGGAACTTAAAAAAAATGGTACAAATGAGTTTATTTACTAAACAGAAATAGTCATGGATGTAGAAAACCAACTTTGGTTACTGAGGGGGAAGGGAGGGATAAATTGTGAGGCTGGCATCGACATATGCACACTACTATCCCAGGTAACTCAGTGGTAAAGAATCCACCTGCAATGCAGAAGACCTAGGAGACATGGGTTTGATACCAGGGTTAGGAAGATCCCTTGGAGAAGGAGCTGGCAACCCACTCCAGTATTCTTGCCTGGAGAATCCCATGGACAGAGGATCCTGGTGAGCTATAGCCAAGGGGTTGCAAAGAGTTGGGCACAACTGACTGAGCACACATGAGTATAAACAAAATAGGTAAATAAGAAGAGCCTATTGTATAGCACAGGGAAATCTACTCAGAAGATTTCGTGCTCTGAAATGGCCTATATGGGGAAAACCTAAAAAAGTGGATATATGTATTACTGATTCAGTTTGCTGTATGCCTAACACAACATTGTATATCAACATTATTCCAATAACAAAAATAAATAAGTTCCACCAAAAAAGAGAATGAACGAGAGAGTGAGGGCTGAGAAAGAGCCAGACAAAGCACGGGGAAAAAGTNTTAACTTTGGCTCATCCCTTCATTCTTTCTAGAGTTATTTCTCCACTGACCTCCAGTAGCATACTGGGCACCTACTGACCTGGGGAGTTCCTCTTTCAGTGTCCTATCATTTTTCCTTTTCAGACTGTTCCAGGGGTTCTCAAGGCAAGAATACTGAAATGGTTTTCCATTCCCTTCTCCATTGGACCACATTCTGTCAGACCTCTCCACCATGACCTGCTGGTCTTGGGTTTCCCATGGGCATGGCTTAGTTTACTGCCCTCCAAGTCTCTGATTTGGAGATTGCAGTGGCACCCCACTCCAGCACTCTTGCCTGGAAAATCCCATCGATGTAGGAGACTGGTAGGCTATAGTCCATGTGGTCACAAAGAGTCAGATACAACTGAGCGACTTCACTTTTACTTTCACTTTCATGCCTTCGAGAAGGAAATGGCAACCCACTCCTATGTTCTTGCCTGCCCACTCCAATGTTCTCACCTACAGAATCCCAGGGACAAGGGAACCTGGTGGGCTGCCATCTCTGGGGTTGCACAGAGTTGGACACGACTGAAGCGACTTAGCAGCAGTAGAAGCACCAGCAGCAGAAGTCCCTGATTTTCCAAGACTTCATAGCTCCCCTTTGGGCCTATCTGTGAGGGAGTTTCCCTGTGCAAGAGAACTTCTGTTTCATGGCTCCCACCCTCCTCTGGGGCACAAGTTCCTGCCCAGAAGTTCTCCGTCTTTTCCCTTTTTGCCTCCCTTCTCTCTCCTACCTCATTTCAGGGAGCTTAGCCTGTCCCCCTGGAGGCCTGGGGTCTTCTGCTGTCACCTAGAGGTTGCTTTGTAGGAGTTGCTCCATATCTCGATGAATTTTTTATGTATTTGAGGGTAGGCTGGTGATCTCCCCATCTTACTCCTCTGCCACCTTCTCTGTGGTCCCTCTAGAAGTTTTCTCACTTGCCAGCATTTGTCTCAAGAAAATCCTGCCACATGTACAAGGAAACATTAATAAAGTAGTTCACAGACAACTTGATTTAAAGAGCAAAAATTTGGAAAAACTCAAATATCAAAAAGTAAATTTTTCTGTATTCATGCATACAATAAAATACCATATAGCAGTGAAAATAAACTATGTCTACAAGTATCAACATGAATTAATCTCAGAAATAAATTATTGAGTGAAAATANAAATTTGGAAAAACTCAAATATCAAAAAGTAAATTTTTCTGTATTCATGCATACAATAAAATACCATATAGCAGTGAAAATAAACTATGTCTACAAGTATCAACATGAATTAATCTCAGAAATAAATTATTGAGTGAAAATAGCAAATCTATCAATATTATTCTCAATACACATGCTGCAAAGGTGAAAAGCATATAACACTTAAAATCTATTTGAAATGAAGTTTGTTCTAAAAGTTTTATTCAAAGCTATTCAAACTGTTTAGCTGTCGATCATTTAGATTAATGCTATCAAAGTCCTGTGTCTATACTAAATGCCAAGATGACTTCCTATGTCAAGGTGACGCTACCCATGTAGTCCTATGTGATGTTTTCTGAATGATTTTCCTACAGCATAGGAATAAAAGTACTGTCTTGCCTGTAACTATGATTATGTGAATGTGTATTCATTCTTGAGATTAAAAACAAGAAACTCAATGTTAGCTGAGAACTAAAGAATTAAAAGTGACAGGAGCAGTTAGCACTTTGATGTTGACCAGAGAGATGCTATTTAAATAAAAGGGAAATCAATGTTTTCTATTTATTTGCAGAGTAAAAGTGAGCAAATTACTGTGCGGCATCTGACATCAGGAAACTGGGAAGTGATAAAGATCCTGGCATATGATGAAACTACACAAAAAATGTGAGCGTTTTTGATTCTCTAGTCAAGTTGGAAGTCAGTGTTGTTAAATGCAGTCTTATCTGCCAGCTTTGTTTCTGCTTACCATGGTCCTAATCCAAGTAGCCTGGCCATGTAAAAAACAATCTTTAAGACTCTCCCTGAGCTTCACCCAGAAAGATACTTACAGACACATTTACACAGACACATGCATGCACACACACACACACACACACACACACACACACACAGAGTCACACTCAGAGAGATTGTGAGAGAGCATAGAAAAAAAAAGTATGACATTTTAAGAAAAGATGTTTCCCAAATGGGTCAAAGCCCTGCTGTTGAATAATAGAAAAGCTCTTGCCTATTCTTTGGCAGTTAGAAAATTCAAGTGAAAACTCAGTGTTGCAAAAATTGATTGGTGCCTGATGTTTGTGTTGTGTTTTTTCTCATGGGCAGTTACTTTCTGAGCACCGAGTCATCTCCCAGAGGGAGGCAGCTGTACAGGTAAGCAGTGTGAGAGGACCTTCCAGCACAGGTTGGTTACTCAGGGGCCATCCATAGAGCATAATCATAGGATGGAAAGATCTGAAGTTGCATTTTTGGTATGACTAGGAGAGAGCCAACTCAGTATGATAAAACTTTACTCTAGACCATTGTGAACCTAAAGGTTTGCAGCTGGAGTGGAGACCATCTTATTCCTCCTTTATTTTTCCCTCACTTGTTTTTATCCTTTCAAAATATCTTTTTTTTTTTTTTTTGAGGGTTGTGTCTCTGAATGACACATATCACTAGCATTTCCTTATTTCCCAAATAGCTTTTTGTTTTACTATGCCTTATTTAAAGTTTTCAGTATATGAGGCCTTCCCTTATCAAACCAGTCAATCCTAAAGGAAATCAATCATAAATATTCATTGATTCTGAAGCTGAAGCTCCAATACTTTGGCCACCTGATGTGAAAAACTGACTCATTAGAAAAGACCCTGATGCTGGGAAAGATTGAAGTCAGGAGGAGAAGGGGATAACAGAGGATCAGATGATTGGATGGCATCACCAACTCGATGGACCTGAGTTTGAACAAGCTCTGGGAGTGATGATGGACAAGAAAGCTTGGCATGCTGTAGTCCATGGGATCAAAAAGAGTTGGACAGGACTGAGCGGCTGAACTGAACTGAATTGGCGTCTCAGATGGTAAAGAATCCACCTGCAATGCAGGGTACCCAGGTTCGATCCCTGGGTTAGGAAGATCCCCTAGAGAAGGGAATGGCTACCCATTCCATATTCTTGCCTGGAGTATCCCATGGACAGAGGAGCCTGGTGGGCTATAGTCCATGGGGTTGCAAAGAGGCAGAACTGACTGAAAGACTAAATACACATGCAATACTGTACACATGTGATATATTACACATTTAATTTTTTCCAAATTAAAGCATTGTGGACATTTAGTAGAGTAGATCAAGTGGCAGTTTTTCTCTCCCCCCTCTCAGAATGTGTAAAAGCCATAGATTGTTATTTAATGGATTGCCCCTTGCTTACTAAAATAGAGCTGTGGATGGGGACTATTTTCATCTCTCCAATTTTCCCAGATGGAAAGCTATATTCATAAAAGGGTTTAAGGTCATACCTATTTAGTATTAAAAATGCCTCCTCACTCAGAAAGCTTTCACCAGGGCTTCCCAAGAATGACTTTCATTTTTGTCTGGCAAGCAACTTATTAATTCTAGACATCATATATCCTTTCTAATTTCTGTTTCACAGATCCATTTTTAAAGTGTCAAAACTGCCATGGCATATTCTCAGTGGAAATTCATCATGTTTGAAGCAGTGTCACCAGTGATTCTTACCAAGTAGCCTAGACTTTCCTTTGAGAGCAAAAATGGATGTTTCAAGTACCCTTATTCACTCTAATTCACCCACACACTCTCATTTATGCATAAATCACTGCCATCTGAAGTGAGCCTCTCCTCGTTTTAATCATATATCACAGTATGTCATTTTTACATTCGTTGTTGTTTTTTTTTTTCTCTTAGACTCTGGAACACATGTTCTCGATTCTAATGACTTCCAAAGGAAGAACAGCTATTTATTTAAAGAGACTGATTCTAATTTTAGCTTAGACATCTTGATTAAAGTATTCGTCACTTTCTAGTTTTGGTTACCTAAAACTTATCTTTCTTAAAACTTATATTGTGGTTAATATTCGCAGTCAAGAACAATCCTTTAGAGAGATAGAAATACTTGACTGATATTTTATTTCTCTCATTTTGTAAAACTCTTAAATAAAAATGAGTGTCAGAAAATTACATTTGGCTAAGTTCAGCTAATGGAGCTGCCTCATCCTCTCCTCATTTTATTAGCCTAAAAATGTGATTTGAGTAACAATGAGTTCTTAGACTTGTGTGCTTGTCCTATGGGTTTCTCAGACATTAAAGAATCTACCTTCAATGCAGGAGATTTGGGATGGATTCCTGGGTCAAGAAGATCCCCTTTGAAAGAAATGACAACCTCCTCCAGTATTCCTAACTGGAGAATTCCATGGACAGAGAAGCCTAGCACAATCCATGGGGTCACAAAGAGTCAAACATGACTGAACGAGTAACACACTTGTGGGTTTCTGAGGTGGCACTAGTGGTACAGAACCTGCCTGCCAATGTAGGACATGTAAGAGACACAGATTTGATCCCTGCATTGGGAAGATCTCCCGGAGGAGGGCATAGCAACCTACTGCAGTATTCTTGCCTGGAGAATCCCCATGGACAGAGAGCCTGGAGGGCTATAGTCTACGGGGTCACAAAAAGCTGTACACAACTGAAGCAAATGAGAACACACACACGTCTCTAGTGAATGAGGCAAAGCAGTACAACAGTCAATATATCTATGACCTGCACTACTGTAGAAGACTGGGTTATAACAAAAATATACAACCGACATATTTTTCTTTAAATGGTTCATCAAGTGCCAGTTGACTTGACTATAAGATAATGTTAGTGTTTAACCCAGAAAACTTAATCATTGTCTTATCCAGATCCATAAAAATATTAATTGGTTGATTTAATCTATGGGATTAACAGAATCAGAATTGCTACCATATTCAGTGTCATAATTTTTTCTCAAAGTATGCTTTTCTCTATTTTTAGTAATTTCACAATCTAAATAATGAGAAAATATCAATATAAATTTTTAGGGAATTTGGATCTGAAAATTTATATGACAGAGTAGAGAGAGAAAAGTTAAATTCTGTGTGTGACTGCCACACATTCATAGTGTCTCTGTGGCAATAGTTCTGCAATATTGCGACTGAAATTAACCATATACTTGAAAACTGACTAAAATGGTGAATATTGTTTTACCACAGTTTAAAAGAAAAAAAAGGCTATGATTTATCATAAGGATAAAATTAGCTAATGTATTTAAGTGCCTATTATATTGATCACTTTGGGTGTAAAGGAAAAATTGATTTTATAATGAACCCAAAATGTTTCAAGTTTGAAGTTGTGACTTTGTGAAATATAGTATACTATGTGCTTTATTCCAAAATAAAACTGAGAATATTTTGTCCAGCCAAGTTTTAAAACATGTATCATTAGCAGTATTTCTGTCTAGCAGCACAGATAATTTATGATTATTCATAATTTATTAGTTCTTTCAACTAATATTATTGCTAGTGACTATGCTTATCTGTGTGGGTAATTTCTTTTTAGACTTTACAAAGAAATATCTATAAAAATATAACTAAGAATAAGTTAAACTGAGTCCTGGGAAAGTCAGTTTCTTTAAAGCATATATAACTATATACATGTTACATATGTATAGGTGTCATAATTTTAATTTTTTTACTGAGAAGAAAAATGTATATATCTTAACATTAGTAATGGCAATTGACTTTGCATTTTTATGGTAAGCAATAATTTATGAGGAACTTCAATGTAAGTAATACTGCAACTTCTTTATGTTAATATTAAAATAATGATACCACATATTTAAGTACCTGGAATAGTAGTATTTCTCACTTTCTTTTTCTTTCCCCAGTGCTTCTACTGAAGGCTTATTGAATCGTCAATGCATTTCATGTAATTTTATGAAAGAACAATGCACATATTTTGATGCCAGTTTTAGTCCCATGAATCAACATTTCTTATTACTGTGTAAAGGTAATAGTTGATTTCTGTAAAAATTTATTTTATCAATTTTGATCAGTATCTGTTACTATCAGTAGTAATGATTACCCTCAATCTATGATTTTATATTATTCCTTGTTTATACAAGTTTTTGTTAAAAAGTAATAAGGGTTTTTTGTGATATAAATTTTATCCATTACTTTATTTAAAAGACAGAAATTGGAAGTAAGTCAGTATATAAATAGGCACATGATCAATAAGTGTTATTTTATATGAATCTTTTAAAAAAGTGATAAACATTTATATTAGCAAAGTCATCCTAGAATAATAAACTAATTTACCTAGACTTTAGGAAAAGCAATACTTTCCTTGTTGAAATAATGGCTTTGTTGTTAAGAAATTTAGGATCTACAAAAATTTAATTCTTTGGGTCTAGTCTCCTTAAATTTTGAGAAAGTGTGTTCACCCCAGTTATTTCTTCTATATGATAATAGTATGCTAAGTCTTACCTAGTGGTAAGTATATCTAGGTTATACTAGTAGAAATCATTGTACCTTTAACAGAATACTCTGATGAAATCAGAGATAACCTCTTATAATGCAATGGATTGAGTGTTACAGCTGTAGCTGGTATCTTGTGCAGTCCTGATTTAAGATACCATGAGGAATAGACCAATACTTGCTCTTTTTCATTACTTTTTTCTCTTGACACCTTAAATAATCAAAAAAGAGATGTACTTGTTTGATGACACCAGAGAAAAACCACTGGCCTCCAAATAGAGTTCATTAGAGAAGTGAAGTTTCAAGATAACATTTTATAGTTATACCTGAATTGTCCAGTGTATTTGAAATAACTATTCTAGTTAATATATTTTTAAATTAATATAAAATTAGCTCCAAAATTTAATTTGTCTTGTGTATGAAATATTTCTAATATGCATACATTCTTTCTTTCTTGGCTGAGTGGTAAATAGAATTTAATCTTGGATGAGAGGGTAAAGGGTAACAGGTTTGGGAATCAACTGACGGATCAGTGACTATTCTATTAAAGACTAGAGAAAAAGACAGTAGGGTGTATTATTGGCTAAAAACCATAGAAATATTGAAGTATATGGCATTTTAGAGAAGGGAGGATCTAGCAATAATCTTGTAAATAGTTTCTCTCCCCATATGTTTTTACTTCTCTGAATAAAATATGCATAGAAAGGAATGAAATCTAATAATCTGACTTCCATTTCATTGTTTTAACTATGAAATGCTTACATATGGAAAAAAAGAATTCTGTCATCTAACCTTCCAATAGTTATTATTTAGATGTTTTTAAAATGTTTCTACATATATTTCTAAAATCCAGGTCCAGGGGTTCCAGTGGTCAGCCTACATAGCACAGACAACCCAGCAAGTAAGTACATGAACACAACAATGCATAATAGTCATGGTTGGCATCAGTCTTTGATATGATCTTATTCATTCTGAGTTTTGTACTCTATAGAACCTTCTTCAAAGGAGCCCTCAGCCTAGGAAAATAGGCATGGGTACCATCAATATGACCTTGTCTGTGTAAGAGAAATAGTAAAGCAAGTGGGTCGGGCTGCCTTATAATTGGAGTTGGGTCTTATCAATGTATGCCTGAAATGGGGTATCTCCTGTATCTAAATTGACTGAGGAGTGATTGATGAAGTTCATTTAGGTACATTTCAGTCTATTGGCCCATTAGGGCTCTGGTTTATTCTTTCTTGAACCTCATATGGATTATTTCTCCAGATCAACACACTTATTTTAGAAAAAAATATGAAAAATATAGTTTCATATACTTTATATCTTATTTACTTTCATTATCCATGATTAGTTTTACATATTCATTTATGCTTTTATATATTTTTTAAATTGTCTGTTATCTATTGAGTGAAGACTCTATTAGGATATATGGCAGGAACTGGGTGTTCATTGCTAGTAAGATGTGGTCAATGTGTTTAAGAACTTTAACAGTAAAGAGTATAAGTACAAACATGATTGAGCTGATCTTAAAAATGAATAGCCAAATTACTTCCTGACTCTTTTTCCTTATTTTCATCTATCCTTTTTTTCATTCTTTCACTTAAAATTTTTCTTTAATCAGTACCCTCATGCTGTAATGATTTATCACAGACTATTATAATCTATTGTGAAAGTTAGTCTCTCAGTTGTGTCTGATTCTTTGCAACCCCATAGGCTGTACAGTCCATGGAATTCTCCAGGCCAAAACACTGGAGTGGGTAGCCTTTCCTTTATCCAGGGGATCTTCCCAACCCAGGGTTCAAACCCATGTCTCCCACATTGCAGGCGAATTCTTTACCAGCTAAGCCACAAGGGAAGCCCAAGAATACTGGAATGGGTAGCTTACCCTTTCTCCAGCAGGTCTTTCCAACCCAGGAATCGAACCCGAGTGTCCTGTGTTGAACGTGGATTATTTACCAACTGAGCTATTGATTATAGGGAAGCCCATAACGTACTGTAACTGAGGTTTCTATTTATTAACACATTTACTCCTCAGAACAACCCTGATATTGTTCATTGTATCACCTACTTTTATAGATGAGGAAATTGAGTCCCAAAAAGATTTAAAAATTTGGAGAAAGTCACTCTAATTTAATAGATAGCACAGATGGGAATCAAATAAGACATTCTGACTCTAGAATAAGGTTTATGATCACCACTGTAAAGCTTATTATATTGTTTTTGTCTCTCTCATGACATCAGTTCAGCTCAGTTTAGTCATTCAGTCAAATCCAACTCTTTGAGACCCCATGAATCACAGGACACCAGCCCTCCCTGTCCATCACCAACTCCCAGAGTTCACTCAAACTCCTGTCCATTGAGGCAGTGATGCCATCCAGCCATCTCATCCTCTGTCGTCCTGTCCCCAATCCTTCTCAGCATCAGAGTCTTTTCCAATGAGCCAACTCTTTGCATGAGGTGGCCAAAGTATTGGAGTTTCAGCTTTAGCATCAGTTCTTAAATTTTACTTAAATGCTTTGACTTAAAGGAGAGATGGTATAAAAATATAATGCTGAAGGACAAATACAATTTTTAGAGGACAGAGGAAGACCATTTACACTTTTCAAATACCACCAAATGAAGACATCCAGCCTCATAGCAAAAGACAAAACTTCTAAATAGTGAATGGAGTTTTGTGTGATTTTGGAAATCATTTAGCACATCTTCTGGTTTCTACTTACCAGTGTAAATCCTAAAAAGATTATGGTAAGCATATTAAATCTGTTGAATATTAACACTGAGAGCAACAATAATGATAATAAGGGCAGCATATTTGATAAAATGGAAAGAAGATTGAATTTCACAGATATAAAAATTAGTGTATAGAGTGAGTCTGTCACATATCTTTTGTGGGTATAATCTCACAGAATCTATTTCCTTGTAAAAAAAAAATTGGCAAATGAATTTTCTGTGAGGATGAGCTAAATTTGCAACATAGGAATTACTTGATAAACAACTATCTGTGTTACATTACATATTTTGCCAAAATGATAAATTTTTAAAAATTCCCAACCTGAATTTAATTAATTGTATTCTATTGTTAAAAATGGATGTTGTTGTCTAATAATCTTTGTTACAAATTGTGACACACTTTTGTCTAAGACAAATCTTTCATATTTTCTCATTTATAAGTAAATTCTGTCAGTCTCAAGATAAAATAAATGGACTGTAAACAGTGATCAAGTGCTTAATTTTATTTTTGAAAGACAACAATTTATTTATATAAAATTTAAATTGGATTTTAATTAAATATTTGGGTTAATGGATCATCAGGTTAATCTTTATTAAATTAAGTGAAAATTGTTAGTCCCTCAGTTAAGTCTGACTCTTTGCATCCCCATGGACTGTAACTTACCAGGCTCCTCTGTCCATTCTCCAGGCAAGAATACTGAAGCAGGTAGCCATTCCCTTCTCCAAGGGATCTTCCCAACCCAGGGATGGAACCTAGGTCTCCTGTATTGCAGGCAGATTTTTTACCATCTGAGTCACCAGGGAAGCCCTTGCTAAACGAATGAATTAGTCATAACTCATTTGGGGACCATGGGAAGTAGAATAAATCATGAAAAGTATATTGAAAAAATGAAAATATAAAACAAATGTGAAAACGTTTAAACTCACCAGTTATCCAAAAATGCAAAGAAAAAAACACTACCAAATATTTTATCCTAATGAATTTTTAAAAATTTACATTGTTAATGAGGCTTTTATAACTTGCTGGTAGAAATATAAATTATAGTAAATCTTTTGAAAAAAATAGCCATAAGCATTAAATCTTTTGTATCTATTTACCCTATATTTTTCTTTTTTATTGGTTTATGCTGAGGAGATAATTCTAAGTAGAGAAAATTATAGATATACTACTAACAATAGTGAAAACAAACACATATAATGAAAGGTGGGATTTGTAAATAAACTTTAATGGAGTATTAATTTGCATTCTGAATATCTTTCATTAGTCTTTTCAGAGCCACTCTTAACTGTTTTTTCTCTCCCATGGTCTCTACCCAAGAAGGATTTTGTTTTGATGACCTAAGTTCTGCAGCTATTTACTGCCAATTGGATTCAGCTAACACAAATCCTATAGGTGACTGAAGAGAGGCAGAAAAGTGTCTTTGGAGTCTGTATTTCTCCAGCATTATCCCTGTGGAGTCACCCAGGCTGCTGTGACTCTTGGGTGAAAGTCACTGTGGGTCTTTCATGCAACCATCTCCCAGTAACTGCTCTCTCTCTATGACCTACACACCAAACCACTGTCATGAGCCCTGGGTTGTGATACTGTAAGACCTTGCGGCCTTTTCTCAGGATCTGTCGCTCCAAAGACCACAGTGACTCGAATTCGATGCAATAGGCAGGAGGATTTATTAGGCCGGCGCGCCAGGGTTCAGTCTCCTCGGAAGGAGTGAACTCCGATGTTAGTTACAGAACAGTTTTTATACACTTCTAAGCTACTGGTAGATATAGGTGATGTCATACAAAGAAAGATTCAAGAAAGAAGGAATGCAGATAAAACATCAAACAGAGTCATAAACATACAGTTGTTATCTTAGATTACCAGACCCCAAGACAAATCATCTGGCTGGCTGGCGTCATGGTAGGATTCTGTCTTACTCCCTCCGGGGCGGTGCGTCCCGGTTCCAGGCACGTATGACTACTTCAGAGAACAATCTGTTTTTCCTCAAGGAGTTCAGGCTTGAAATGCCACAGGTTACTTATCAATCAGGGGGGTGGCGGAGCAGGGAAAGCAGTTCTTTGAGCTTTCCCAGGGCTATGTCTGTTTTTCCAGCCCCCCTTTTGAGGCAGCTCCCCGCAAGATAGGTCTGGAAGTTGCCAGGCCGAAACGGCTGACCGACCACCTCGTACCTGGCGGCGGTTAGCCAATTTTTTAGAAAAGATTATCAGAAAGACAATTTAGAGGGTCCCTTCCAAAGCCAGGAATTTAGACTATAAGTCATCAGTTAAGAATTAATAGAAACCTTCACACACTACTATAGTGGGGCTGTGTCAAAGATCAGGAGGCTCCGAGTCATCAGATAAGGGGAAAGCTATTTTCCATGAGACATGGCCTGCCTCCGGGGTCCTAACACACAAAAGAAACTTTAGTTTTTAACCTAGGTTCTTCAATACTATCCCTTATGGTCCCTGTGCCATTTTCCTATATTTGTAAATGGCCCTTTATTAAAATTTCATCAAATTGTTCTAATAAAGTTGCCACTAGTTTCCCATTAGGATTAAAAATAAAAATATGTTTTTAAAAGTCAATTATTCAAAACTTTTAAGTTATATTTATAAATGATTATGCAACTCAAATATTTATGCCATTTTTTAAAAAGTACTTAAAAATGTATATAAGAATTCTGGAAGACAACATTTGCAAGCAGTAAAAAGTCTTGTATTTATGTGGCAGCCTTTCAGGCATTTTTTTTGTTCTGTTTTCTTGAGTACTTTCCTAATTTTCTACAATGAACATATATTACCTTTAAAATGAAAAAGAAACCTTTCATTAAAATGTTCAGTGACTTGGAAAATGTATAAATATGCGACATTTTACTTAGTATTTCAAAAGTCCTTTGTCTTATATTTCTATGATTCTTTTCCTCTTTTATATTTTCATTTTCACCTTAATTATTCATTTATGCTTTATTTCTTTTACTTTAATTTACTTTTAGTCTCTTTCCTTTCTTCTTTTCTCTGAATTGTATTTCTTTCTTCTCAGTCCTCCTTATACTTCCTTTCTACTTTTTTATCTCTCCCTCTTTTCCTTCTTTCCAATTTTCTGTTCTCACTTTATCCTCTTTTCTTCCTCAATCCCACAGTTATATCATGTTCTAATACTGCCTTCTCTTTATAAAGTTTCACAAAACTTTGTATGAAATATGTTTTCTGAATATATCATGAAAAATTGACTTTATTATATTTTGTATTTTTTTCCTTAAATAGAATGTTATTTCTCTGTGACCATGGATTGATTTTTTTCCCATAAGCAAATAAATATCCTTTGATTTAGAAGTAAAATTTTCAGCTACCTCTTATCTCATGTAATTTAGTTTTTTCTGTTCATTTTTGGTAATAAAAAAGAACCATAAGAAATTATTCATATATTACACTCATATCAATACCTCTAACTCATTTAGTCAACTAGTCATTTTAATATAATAAACTATTTTTCACTTTAAAAATCTTTATCCAATAAGATGACCTCTAGTTAAAGGTATAAAGGAAAAATTTAACAGTCTCTAAACATTGCTTCTTATGTAGTTAACAAATATCAGATGATTTCTTTTGAATACAAAATGAACGCTTTTTTCTATGATTAGGTTTATTAAATGCATATTTATGACAGGTCTTAAACATTATAAGTATTGAATCCTTAACAAAAGTATATAAAGTTGAAATGTTCACATTTTAAATTTTATAATTAAGTGTTTGGGATAGATTCCTTGAAAATATACTACTATTTAATAATCAGAAATTTCTTATATTAAGTCAATAGAAGAAATCTTTGGAATCAGCTAATTTCGCAAATTCGTATTATAGAAAATGATACTTATTTACAGGAGATGTGGTTTGGTGTGTCTGAAATTCACACAGAGTTCTCAGTCCAAAGCAAGAATCAGAAAATGTAATGCTTGTAATAGAATATAATAATTTCTCTGGTAGAAGTGGGTATCTTTCAAAAAAAAGGGGGGGGGGAATCAGTGGAAAGCATTTCTGGAAGAAAGAATGTGAATGTACAATCATGACACATGAAATACTTACACTTGCAAGATAAAAGTTGTTCAGTGTGGCTGGAACAAAAAATTTAAGATAAAAACAAAAGATATAGGCTACAGGGCCGGCTGGAGCCAGATCATGAAAGCCTTATGTTTCATTCTAAGGAAACTGTATTTAACAATAAAGTATCAATGATAAGCCATTGGCAATCAAAAATATTCTTACCTGGCCACAGAGTACATGGAAGTAAACATGGCCTTTTAGCCAAAAGAAACAAAGGAAAATAAACTAAAATAATTTTTTTAACGCTGTGTAAAATACATGAAATAACACTTTTCAGACGTGGGACAGTAGTCATGATAGGGTCCTGATTCCTGAAGGAAAGGAAACAAGTGAGATTAATGTGGCAATTGCCCTGGTTTTCTGGCCAGAATTATTTTATGAATTCTAGGACTTCCCCGGTGGCTCAGACGGTAAAGCATCTGTCTACAATGCGGGAGACCCGGGTTCTATCCCTGGGTTGGGAAGATCCCTTGGAGAAGGAAATGGCAATCCACTCCAGGACTATTGCCTGAAAAATCCCATGGACAGAGGAACCTGGTAGGCTACAGTCTATGGGGTCGCAAAGAGTCGGACACGACTGAGCAACTTCACTTCACTTCACTTCAGTGTAATGAGGAAGAATGAAATAAGTGTGTAAGAGTACCTTAGAAACACAATGGAGACAGAAATTGAACTCTGAAAAGTTGAAGCTTTTGGAATGTTGGGAGGGTAGAAAACACTGGAAGAGAATCCATGGAGACAGAGAAAGAACACCAGGAATCTGCATAGAGTTGCGGGGGATCATCTGTTGCTGAAAGTGCCTAGCTGAGTATGCATAGGAAGATACTCTGAGCTTGGGAAAAGCCAGAACTCACACAGTGCTGGGGTATATTAAAGTTCCAACTAATCCAAACACTGGAATGTTTAGGAGAGATCCCAGAAGAGTCATGCCTTTTGTAGAATATCTTAACAAGTCATAGAACAAGGGTCATTCAAACTCACACTAAATAAAATATTTTTAAAAGCTTTTAAATAATTAAGCTGACCTCCAAATAGCTTAAACATCTGCTATAACAAAGACTAACAATTTTATTAAAGAACAGAACAATATTTAGAACTCAACAATATAAATATCACAATGGTTAGAATCCAATAAAACATTACTGGTTATGTAAAGAAGCTAATAATAGAACTAGTTAGAAAAAGAAAGTCAGTGAATTGAGACAGATTCAGATATGATGAAAATTATGGAATCTCCTGATGAGTACAATAAATGGGCAATTATAAAAATGTTGAATTATATTAAGAAAAAATGAATGTAGTGATAAAATAAATAGAATATATTTTAAGTTTAAATATATGAAATTAAAACTTTACAGAAAAATATTGCAAGCAAATTAAACACTGCAGAAGAAAATATTAGTGAATTTGAAACATTATCTATAGAAACTTCAAGACAGAGAAAAATGACGTAAGAAATGAACAGAGCCTAATTAACTTAGGCTAATATCCATACCTATAA
This sequence comes from Raphicerus campestris, assembly GCA_006410735.1. Classification (NCBI taxonomy): domain Eukaryota; kingdom Metazoa; phylum Chordata; class Mammalia; order Artiodactyla; family Bovidae; genus Raphicerus; species Raphicerus campestris. The sequence continues at coordinate 262,149 of SJYW01046107.1, read as the reverse complement.
TATTTTAAACTCAGAATGAAAAAATATATTTGATGAAATAACATCCAAATCCAAATCTGATGAAAAATATGAAATTTCTCAGCAAACCTCAAGCAGGATACAAAATTAAGAAGACATTCACACATTACATACGTAGTAAGAAAGCCAAGAATGACTGCAGACTTATCAGAAAAAAAGGAATGGAGAAAAATCTTTTGAATAACAATGGACAGCAAAACAAAACAAAACCAACCTAGAATAACAAACTTTGAAAATATCCTTCAAAAGTAAAGCCAAAATAAAGAATCAAGAAGAATAGAAACCAAGAATCTTTTGTCATCAGGCTTGTATCTTTAAATAACACACAGATCAAAGAGGAATTTACTTACTAGAAAAATAATTGGAAAATATTTGTGCCAATTGAAAATGAAAACACAGCTAATCTAAATTTAGGGATACTTAAAGCGCCCTGGATAAGGAAGTGGCCACCCACTCCAGTTTTCTTGCCTGGGAAATACCATGGACAGAGGAGCTGAGCAGGCAAGAAACAGCAACAAACACATCATGATTAGAAACAGGTTTATGTCTCTAATTCTTATTTTATAAAAAAGGGGAATCTTTAAAATCAATCATCTAAGAGTCTGCTTTAAAAAACTAGAAAAAGAAGAGTAAATGAATACAAAGTAAGCTGAAGGAAGGAAATTATAAAGTCAGAGTGGAAATAAATGATATAGAAAATGGATTGACAGTAGACAAAAACATATAAAAACCAAAGAAAGAAAGAATATTTATTTCTTAGAAAGAATAAAAGAATATTTCTTAGAAAGAATAAAATTGATAAAATTTTAGATAAAGCCATAAAAGGAAAAGTGCACTATCATTTTCATTAATGAAACAGATGATGTTAATAACAGCTTCTACAGATATATGATGTAGATGATAGTAATGGATTGTTATAAGTAGTTTTAATGGTAGTAAATTTGACATCTTAGATAAAATGGGTAAATTTCTTAAAGAAAAAATGCTAAACACTCAAAGAAGAATATGTATAACATATAAATATCCCATTATCTATTAAAATTTTTAGTTAGTAGTCTTCCCATAGAGGAGGAAACGGCAACTCACTCCAATATTCTTACCTGGAGAATCCCATGGACAGAGAAGAAGACTGGCAGGCTACAGGCCATGGGATCGCAAGAGCTGGACATGACTGAACAACTAAACCACCACTACCACTCTTCCTAAAAAGAAAACTCCAGTTCCAGTATTTTCACTGGTACATTATGAATAACATTTAATATACTAATACCAAGCGCACATAAACTCTCAGAAAATGTAAAACCAGCATTGACCAGGTTCCAAAGTCAGCATAGATATAACAAGGACAAACAAATAAAATTTTCTCAGAATATTGATGCAAAATTTCTTAACTAAATATAAGCAACACAAATCTAATAATTTATAAAATATTATGACTATAGGGGTTTACCTGAGAAATCCATGATTGTTATAACATTTTAATAATTAATCAATACAACTTACTATATTATTCTGTCAACAACCCAAAGGATTTAGAAAAAAAAAATAATGAAAACAATAATAATAATGTAATAATAACTGAAAAAGAAGAAATAAATGATTTAACGATTGTTATCTACCAAAAAAAAAAAGAAAGAAAGAAAGGACTTCCCTGGTGGCTCAGACGGTAAAGCGTCTGTCTACAATGCGGGAGACCTGGGTTCGATCCCTGGGTTGGGAAGATCACTGGAGAAGGAAATAGCAATCCACTCCAGTACTATTGCCTGGAAAATCCCGTGGACAGATGAGCCTGATAAGTTACAGTCCATGGGATCGCAAAGAGTCAGACACGACTGAGCGACAGACCACAGACCACTATCTACAAAAATACTGCAACTGATGTCATATTAATACTTGATGTTGAAGACAATGCATTTCTCCCAAGACTGGGTAAAAGTAAAGAGTGTTTGCTATAACTACCTCATTGTAACATTGTATTAGAAGACTTAATGAAATAAGGCAAGAAAAAGAAATATAGGTGAAAAACTTACCTTTATTTTCAGAAGATATACTTGTAAACAAAACAGAAATCAAATAAAAAAAATGCAATCCACATATACTCATAATAATTTTAGAAATAATGAAGGGATTTATCATGATTATTATGAAAGGTTAATATACAAATGTCACCTATTTTATATACTATAAGGCAATGCAAAATGTAAAAATAGATCAAAATAACCATTTAAAATATTGTCAAGAACTATACACTATCCTATAATACATGTAATTAATATGTGTCAATCTCCTAAAATGAAAGTAAACACTTCCAAAAGAAATTAAAAAGTCAAATATGTATATATACACATATAGTTATTTATGGATTAAAAAGTTCACCATTTATATATATAAAATATCCCCAATAAGTCAATATATTTAACATATCCATCAAAATTCCAGCAAGTTACTGATGCTTCTTTCACTTCATGTTTTGTCAGTTCTTTGTCTCTTTTTCTTTTTGGGGTGTTTTATTTTTTATGTTGTCTATCACTATATTGTCAAATATAGTTAATCTTTTTTTCAGCAGTATCTAATATGCTATTAATCCCATCCAGTATTTTTAAATTTTAAATTTTATAATTTTTATGTGCCTCAAATTTTTCACTTTTTTAGTTTTAGAATTTTAACTTTTCTTTTTACACTGTTTTTTTTATACTTCTCCCTAATATCCTGTTTTTTTTTTTTTAACAACTGAACACACAGAATTTAATTAAAATATGCTTTAATGTAATTGTCTATCCATTATATGCGTCTGTGGCATTTCTGGGTTCTTTCTACTGAATAAAAATTGTGCTCATCAAGGGTGATGTTTTCCTAATTTTTGCATGCTTAGTAACTTTGTATTCAAATTCAGCCACAGTGAATTTAAATCATTGGATGCTAGATGGCTTTGTATAATTTTCAATATATTTTTAAGCAGAACAATAGAATGATCGGATTTACATTTTGAAAATGTAAACATGTTCCAAGTATAGGGCAACTGGAGACAATTTCACTAAAATAAGGAGGTCCAGTTAGAAACTATTACAGTAATTCAGGAGAGAAATTATAAGAGGTTAATGGGTGCCTAGAGCTTCCCTGGTGGCTCAGATGGTAAGAAGTCTGCCTCCAATGCAGGAGACTCGGGTTAAATCCCTGGTTTGGGATGATCCCCTTAAGAAGGGAATGGCAACCCACTCCAGTATTCTTGCCTACAGAATTCCATGGACAGAGGAGTCTGGTGGGCTATAGTCCATGGGCTCCCAAAAAGTCAAACACAAATGAGTGATTAATACTTTCACAATTAGTGCCTAGCCCCTGGAGAAGGAAATGGCAACCCACTCCAGTACTCTTGCCTGGAGAATCCCATGGAAGGAGGAGCCTGGTAGGCTACTAGTCCATGGGGTCGCAAAGAGTCAGACACGACTGAGCGACTTCACTTTCACAGTGCCTATCAAATCTTAATGTTGGATAATTATTTATGTTGCACTGATTCTTAATCTAATTATTTGCACTACGCTTTCTGATTTATAGAATATTTTATTTTGGAAAGTAATTCTATGCTGAAGGAAGCTATCCTGAAAAAGAAGATAATAAAGTCAGAAATTAAAATGCTTCATATTGATGACTATGGTAAAGTTTTGTGCATGCTTCATCATTCAAGAACAACTTTCTCTGTACCTTATAGTTTTACATGTAAATGACTCTCCATCTTTAATATTTTGCTCTTTCTTTAAAAGAACTTCCTTTACAGTTGTCCTTTCCCAAAGATTTTACGGACCGAAACCAGTATGCTCTTCTGTTAATAATGTAAGTATTTTATTTGTTTTTGAAATAAAGGAATCTAAAATGTTTAGCTTTTTTTTTAATGTCCCACATGCCAATATTCTGATTAAAAACCACAGAAGAAATCCCATGTGTGTAGTTAAGCAGGACAGCTGTCAATTGTTGTGTGAGTTCCTCAAGGACACCACCACTAAATAATATGGAAGTGTGTATAATTGTTTTTGCTTCTCATATCCCAAACTGAACTCAGTGTTACTCCTGGGAATAATGACTCATACATTTAGTTTATGGATGTCTGATTAGCAATTACTCAAGCTCTACCTTCCCTTTGTTTTTTTGTTTTTTGTTTTTTTTTTTTTTTACTTTACAATGTTGTATTAGTTTTGCCATACATTGACATGAATCCTCCACGTTTGTACACATGTTCCCCATCCTGAACCTCCCTCCCACCTCCCTCCCCATCCCATCCCTCTGGGTCATCCCAGTGCACCAGCCTCGAGCACCCTGTATCATGCATCGAACCTGGACTCGCAACTCACATATGATAATATACATGTTTCAATGCCATTCTCCCATATCATCCCACCCTCGCCCTCTCTCACAGAGTCCAAAAGACTGTTCTCTACATCTGCATCTCTTTTGCTGTCTCTCATACAGGATTATCGTCATCATCTTTCTAAATTCCATATATATGCGTTAATATACTGTATTGGTGTTTTTCTTTCTGGCTTACTTCACTCTGTATAATAGGCTCCAGTTTCATCCACCTTGGCTCAGACGGTAAAGTGTCTGCCTGCAATGTGGGAGACCAGGGTTCAATTCCTGGGTCGGGAAGATCCCCTGGAGAAGGTAATAGCAATCCACTCCAGCACTCTTGCCTGGAAAATCCCATGGACAGAGGAACCTGATAGGCTACAGTCCATGGAGTCGCAAAGAGTCGGACACGACTGAGAGACTTCACTTCCACTTCATCCACCTCATTAGAACTGATTCAGATTTTTTTTTCTTAATAAATGATACTGGTCTATACTTTTTTTTCCTTTGTGACATATTTATCATATCAAAGTTATGCTAAATTTTTAAAAGTCATTTAAAAAAATTGTGGTGAGAGCACTTAAAGTGAGATATACCCCCTGAGCAAAATGTTAGGTGTATAATAGTGTTGTTAACTATAGGCACAGCATTGTACAGCGGATCTCTAGAACTATTCCTCTTGCATGATTGAAACTGTGCTCATTAAACAGCTACTCCCCATTCCTCCCTCCCCTCTATCCCATTCTGCTCTCTACTTCTATGAATCTATTTTAGATGCCTCACTTAAGTGGGATCATGCAATATTTGCCCCCTTCTGTGATCAGTTATTTTAGTGAGCATAAAGGTACATCAGTGTTTTCACATCTAAGCATTTTACTTTTTATCAGCTCTTTTGCAACATTGAGGAAGCATTTATTTCCACTGCCAAGACAGTCAGTTAAATTTGAATCATTCTTATCAGTTTTCCTTCTTGGATTTAAGACCAGCAGGAAGCCCTTCCCATCTTTAGAAAAACCTTAGGTTTTTCCAACTTGGAATTGATTACGGAATTGAAATCATCCATACTTTCNATATTTACTATAGTTCCCTATGTTCCTTGTTGCTTTTCTATTTTATATATAGTAGTGTGTATATGTTAATCCTAAATTCTTAATCTATGCTTCTTCCCCCCTTTCCTCTTTGGTAACTATAAATTTGTTTTCTGTGAGTCTATTTCTCTTTTGTAAATAAAATCATTTGTATCATTTTTTTAAGATTCCACGTATAAGTGATATCATATGACATTTGTCTTTCTCTGGCTCACTTCACTTAGTATGATAATCTCTATTTGCACTTATGCTGCTACAAATTTCATTCCTTTCTGTGGCTGAATATTCAATTCTTATTTGAAGTATATCTGTGATTTATTGGGGAAAATATCTCAGGCACTAAAATGAGAACAAAATGGAAAAAAAATTCTCACCCTCATCTTNTAATCTCTATTTGCACTTATGCTGCTACAAATTTCATTCCTTTCTGTGGCTGAATATTCAATTCTTATTTGAAGTATATCTGTGATTTATTGGGGAAAATATCTCAGGCACTAAAATGAGAACAAAATGGAAAAAAAATTCTCACCCTCATCTTCTGTTTCATTATATCTCCTTTTGGGAAAAGAAATTATTCTTTTTATTCACTGAGAAATAAGGCTTCTCAGGGAAAAGAGCCCTAGTAGGCATCTTTCCTTGAAGCTTGACTTAACATATGCAGGGGGACATATTGACAGTTCTTCCCATTGGTGTATCCTCTGGTTCCAAAGTGCAACAACACTTTGGGGGGAAATGTAGACAAGAGTTATAATTCTCTTTGTAGCTTGGAGTCAAAGAATCCAGCTAGCTTGTCCTACCATCAGATTTGTGTTTTGGTCTGAGTGATTTTTCTTTCATGAGAGGAATACGAAGAACAACTCAAGACTCAACTCTCTTAGAAAGAGTCAAGTCTTTTTTAGAGGCAGTAGAGTAAAGATAGTGGTTTAGGAATAAGGTAGCCTTAGGTTCTAATATGAGTTCAAAGATTTATCAGTATATTGTTTAATTTTTTAATTTATAAATAAATTGAAGACAATAACATGGAATAATTTATATAAATATGTCACCATAGTGTCTGAAAGAGCATAAGCATTTGCACTTAGTGTTTAATAAATTGTAACCATAAATATAATTATTATTAGAGTAATAGTCATTTTAATATTTAAAAGTATCAATATAGACATTTAATACTATATTTTAGCATCCATGAAATTATTTAATAGACATTATTAAAGCAGATAAGATAGTTAGGCCTGTAGAGTTTACTTTGCTACTATTTTTGTTAATGAAGAAAATAAAAATGAGTATTAATTCATTATTTTTCATTTGTCTTCATATGCTGACTACACTAAATATTAATTTACTTTATCCAAACTCCTTGATTTTCAGAGGTAAATTTTCAGAAATTTCACAGGATATAACTTACAAAGCCCAACTAAGGAGTTTTTTATTTTATATTTAAAAAATGATCTATTGCTTTGAGCTGCATGATCATTCTTAAAATATTTAAATTTGGAAATCCATATAGGTCAGAATGGTTTTAAGTGTTTTTTAAGTGCTATTAGATAAAGTGTTGGAGAGAAGGAAATGGCAACCCACTCCAGTATTCTTGCCTAGAGAATCCTGTGGACAGAAGAGGCTGGTGGCTGCCGTCTATTGGGTTGCAGAGTGGTACACGACTGAAGCAACTTAGCAGTAGCAAATAAAGCATCTTTTAAGTGTTAGATTGTTTATAATATATAAATTTATATAAATACATATGACTATATTATATATTTATATAAATATAATACATAAAACATATAAAATATAATCTAAAATTAGATTATTTATAAGGTCATTTGTTCCCCTTAAGATTAAGTCTGTTCAGTGATGAGTAAACTCTCCACTCAAAAAAAGAAAATAATAATAATTTTTTTTCCTTAATTGGGAAATTTGACAGTCAAGAATAATAAAACAAGTAACTATTACTTAAATGAGGCTAAGAAATGATTTAGTGATATTGGTATCACTACTTTATTGCTATTTTGTGCAGTGCATCTATTACCTGACAGACCCTGAATCACTTCCTCATCCATAGAGATGCATTTACATCCAGGAAATTCTATAATGAATGCATAATTGGAGACCAGCTGCAGCAATCTGAAGAGGTGAAGGAAAATTAGCCTTGAAGGAAGTAGCCTCTAGCCATTTGCAATTCTCTTTCTGCTAAGTCTTCATTATGGAACCTCAGAAGAAATGATCCTGCAATGACCTCTCTGTAGTCATATTTTCTGAAACTCAGACCTAATTTCATGATATTGAAAGTACAGGTGAATCAATGGCAACTGAATATTTTACTATAATAGAAAATCTAAGAAACATAGCCTTGACAAATGTTTCTCAGTAGCCTCTGTGT
>SJYW01046107.1:242044-253886 GCA_006410735.1 Raphicerus campestris | reverse complement strand
TAATTCTCTTTGTAGCTTGGAGTCAAAGAATCCAGCTAGCTTGTCCTACCATCAGATTTGTGTTTTGGTCTGAGTGATTTTTCTTTCATGAGAGGAATACGAAGAACAACTCAAGACTCAACTCTCTTAGAAAGAGTCAAGTCTTTTTTAGAGGCAGTAGAGTAAAGATAGTGGTTTAGGAATAAGGTAGCCTTAGGTTCTAATATGAGTTCAAAGATTTATCAGTATATTGTTTAATTTTTTAATTTATAAATAAATTGAAGACAATAACATGGAATAATTTATATAAATATGTCACCATAGTGTCTGAAAGAGCATAAGCATTTGCACTTAGTGTTTAATAAATTGTAACCATAAATATAATTATTATTAGAGTAATAGTCATTTTAATATTTAAAAGTATCAATATAGACATTTAATACTATATTTTAGCATCCATGAAATTATTTAATAGACATTATTAAAGCAGATAAGATAGTTAGGCCTGTAGAGTTTACTTTGCTACTATTTTTGTTAATGAAGAAAATAAAAATGAGTATTAATTCATTATTTTTCATTTGTCTTCATATGCTGACTACACTAAATATTAATTTACTTTATCCAAACTCCTTGATTTTCAGAGGTAAATTTTCAGAAATTTCACAGGATATAACTTACAAAGCCCAACTAAGGAGTTTTTTATTTTATATTTAAAAAATGATCTATTGCTTTGAGCTGCATGATCATTCTTAAAATATTTAAATTTGGAAATCCATATAGGTCAGAATGGTTTTAAGTGTTTTTTAAGTGCTATTAGATAAAGTGTTGGAGAGAAGGAAATGGCAACCCACTCCAGTATTCTTGCCTAGAGAATCCTGTGGACAGAAGAGGCTGGTGGCTGCCGTCTATTGGGTTGCAGAGTGGTACACGACTGAAGCAACTTAGCAGTAGCAAATAAAGCATCTTTTAAGTGTTAGATTGTTTATAATATATAAATTTATATAAATACATATGACTATATTATATATTTATATAAATATAATACATAAAACATATAAAATATAATCTAAAATTAGATTATTTATAAGGTCATTTGTTCCCCTTAAGATTAAGTCTGTTCAGTGATGAGTAAACTCTCCACTCAAAAAAAGAAAATAATAATAATTTTTTTCCTTTAATTGGGAAATTTGACAGTCAAGAATAATAAAACAAGTAACTATTACTTAAATGAGGCTAAGAAATGATTTAGTGATATTGGTATCACTACTTTATTGCTATTTTGTGCAGTGCATCTATTACCTGACAGACCCTGAATCACTTCCTCATCCATAGAGATGCATTTACATCCAGGAAATTCTCTAATGAATGCATAATTGGAGACCAGCTGCAGCAATCTGAAGAGGTGAAGGAAAATTAGCCTTGAAGGAAGTAGCCTCTAGCCATTTGCAATTCTCTTTCTGCTAAGTCTTCATTATGGAACCTCAGAAGAAATGATCCTGCAATGACCTCTCTGTAGTCATATTTTCTGAAACTCAGACCTAATTTCATGATATTGAAAGTACAGGTGAATCAATGGCAACTGAATATTTTACTATAATAGAAAATCTAAGAAACATAGCCTTGACAAATGTTTCTCAGTAGCCTCTGTGTGGTCATGACCCTCTTTTCATTTCCTACTTCACTATTATCCTTCTGGATGCCTAAATGTCTTTCTCTAGTCTTTCTCTGTAGTGTTATAGTGAGTACTTAAGAACTCAGTAGTCTGCATTCATATTTATATTTATTATATTTCCATCTAGTCTATAGTATATATGCTATATTCATCCATATCCATTTCAGCATATATTGCTTTGAATTATTATTTCTTAGTGTATGAAAGGGTTAGTCAGTCAGTCATGTCTGACTATTTGCAACCCCATGGGGGTGTAGCCACAACACTCCTCTATCCATGGAATTCTCTAAGCAAGGATACTAGAGTGAGCAGCCATTCCCTTTTCCAGTGGTCTTCCAAACCCAGGGATCAAACCAAGATCTCTGTCTTGCAGGCAGATTCTTTACTGTCTGAACCACTTTCTGTTATTCTTATTTTCTAATCCTGTATGTGTAACTTAGTACAATACACATTTACTATGTTGCCTTTATGTGCAAGAAGCTGTGCTAATGGTTGAGAAGGGAAAAAAAAAGTTACAAGCACATTGAAATCTGTACTCATTTTTTAAGATCTTATCTCCACAATACCTAGCACACATAAAGGAACCTTATGAAAACTTACTGACTAAACTGTAATTATTTTAATAGTCCAAAACTGAATATTATAGCTAAAGATGTTAAAGGTGTTTATTTGATAAATAAATGAATATGAATGTAAACAGAAGGCAATGGCACCCCACTCCAGTACTCTTGCCTGGAAAATCCCATGGATGGAGGAGCCTGGTAGGCTGCAGTCCATGGGATCGCAAAGAGTCAGACACGACTGAGTGACTTCACTTTCACGTTTTACTTTCATACATTGGAGAAGGAAATGGCAACTCACTCCAGTGTTCTTGCCTGGAGAATCCCAGGGATGGGGGAGCCTGGTGGGCTACCATCTATGGGGTCCCACAAGAGTCAGACACAACTGAAGCAACTTAGCAGCAGCAGTAGCAGTACCATGAATGTAAAGGCCTACAGCCTTGGAAGAAGCAGTATAAACAGATGTACTATTTTATTAGAGAACATTCTTTTTTTTTTGTTTGCTGTATTCCTGAAGACAAGTATAGCAAGCTAAGGAGTTTCATTCAGTACCAAGAAATCATCATGTCTTCCTATTTTATTTTTTAAACATATATAATTGTTTTACTTATGTTAACTTGCAATGGGTTTATTGTGATTGCTTTTATTTATGTCTTCCCATTTTCTACTTTTTCATGTTCAGTTTATCCATGCCACCCTTGATAAAGGTCTAATGCAGGGAGACAGTGACTATTCAACAAATTACATTAATTTCCAGAATGCGACATACTCTCTCATGCTCTTATGACTTAGTTCCATCTCACTGAATTCATCTTCCTTGACATTATACTTAATTCTTGTTCATCTATCATCTTATCTTCCTGAAGCTTTCTTTCACCATGCTTATCAGCCCATCTAACAATCTCAAGTCTATGCCTCCTCCTACAGTGACAGCCTTCTGTTCAAAGTCTTCACATATATCTTAAACAATGTTGATCCAGCAGTTACTTTTCCAACTCACCCTAATTTTATAAGGATATTTTTAACATGCTATTTAGGGAATTTCTGACTCCCATTAGACTCTGCACCAATATTTCTGAAGGAAAATCCACAATCTAGAAGTGAATATTCAGATAATTTGTAGAATGAAATTTTTATATCATGAAATTTTAAGAAGAATTTTTAAATTACATCTTCCATATATTAAATGATACCTTACTTATTTGTGTATTCTTCCTAGCAACTAGTTTTTGCAGTCACTACTCAAGTATGCATTGAGTGAGTAGACAGATAATGTCCAGAAACCAGATGAGCATGGTTATTACCCCAGTGCCCCACTGTGTCATTTTAATTTGAGAGTACTACTCATTTTTATCATTTAATCAATGTTATTCATATCAGAGTCCTGCAACTTTGTCATCTTAATGGAACTGAGTTTTTGTCAGCTCTTTTGTATAGTTAATCTGTTAAAAGCAGGATATAATTAATTGACACATAGGATAACACAGCTACTCATCTTCATAGTCAAGATAAAATCACTACTTTTTCATACACAAAATTTTCTTTCAATAAACAATACAGATATTGTTTAAAATGTTGAATACCAGAGATGCTTTATTTTGAGCTTTAAACCTACGGGATCATCCAAGAGCCCACACTCTTCTTCAAGTCTCACACTAGGAAGATGGTATATCTGAATGAGTCAGTTCTAATCTGCCACTCTGCTCTCTGCCTCTACTTCCTTTTCTGTGATTAGTGCTATATCATCTCCTAGTTTTTATTCCACTCTGATGCTGGTATGAATTTTCTGAGATCCGTATCTGAACATGTGGCTCTCCTGGGTAAAATACTCTATTATCGCCAGTTGATTTAAAGTTCATAATTCCTAACACAGCATACAAAAAAATCTTCACCTGATTTCCACTTAACTCTTCATCTCATTCTGACTCCATCCACCCTCTAAAGAGAGATTCACTGCTCTAGATATTTTTGAAAACTGTTTTATTATAGGAAATACTAGCTTCNATTCCTAACACAGCATACAAAAAAATCTTCACCTGATTTCCACTTAACTCTTCATCTCATTCTGACTCCATCCACCCTCTAAAGAGAGATTCACTGCTCTAGATATTTTTGAAAACTGTTTTATTATAGGAAATACTAGCTTCTCAATCATTTCTCTGTATCTTTTCCCACAATCTTCCAGAACCTTTAGTTTCCTTTTCCAATTGGAAAAGTCCTATTAATATTTCAAGCAGTAGTTTTATATAATTCTATGCATACCTCTGTTGTAACATGAAACCACACTAGGTTACTATATTTGCTTGGCTGTCTCTTCTTTTAAACTATAAACTCATTCATGATAACAGCTCTTTTTGTATTATCTTGCCTTAACACAGTGTTTGTAACATTTATGTTCATAAAATATTGATTGAATGAGTGAGTATATGAATGAAGGAACACAGGAATTAGAATAAACAAAGAAGTAAATCAACTCTAAAGTTAGTCATCAGGAATGACTGATGTCATAGTAGAGAAAAAGAAAAAAAATGATCTGAGAGTTTATAATGTGTTACAGTTAGACTTTTGGTTGAGTAAATTTCTCTGCAGTTTTAGTTTCCCTCTCAGAAAAACATGAGGTGAGCTTCTCATTTCCCTTACAATTTTTCTGCATAAAGCTAAATAATTGATTTCTGTACTATCTTTTCACTGTTTCTCTTTTGATTATTGAGATTATCTTCTTAAAGTAATAGGATTTAATAATAGCTAATATTTATTGCTTATTGTACAAGGGGCATTATGCTAAGGATGTGTAAATACCATCTTTAATCCTTATAGAAACCAAGTGAGATAAANATGGCTGGATGGCATCACCGACTCGATGGAGGTGAGTTTCAATCAACTCCAGAAGTTGGTGATGGACAGGGAGGCCTGGCGTGCTGCGATTCATGGGGTTGCAAAGAGTCGGACACGACTGAGTGACTGAACTGAACTGAACTGAAGAATTTACTGTGACACATCACAGCATCAGTTTCCTTTCTCTTATCATGTTCCATTCTGTTCTTTACCCTTATTTTCACACTCTTTTTTATTTTACTGTATCTAAAATAAAAATGCAGCTCACAGTGAACCCACTCTGATCTAGCACTTATGCAGCTCAAGTGAATCTATTCTATACCTAGAAAGAGAAAAGAACTAAGAAGACTACAAGCCATTTTCCCTGTGTTCCCTTCTTCCATGACCCAATAGATACAGATAAACAGATATTGGTGTAGCAGTTTTGAAAATCTGTGGTGTAGGAAAAATAAATAAATAAATTCTGCCATTCAATAGATCTCGCTCTCACTGGTAAATATTTGCCTTTTATTTATTCTAGCCAAAGCTTTAGTGGTAAGGAAAAGTCTTTTTAAAATGTACTCTACATGACATTAACTATTTGCAAACCTGGTGGCTCAGATGGTAAAGAGTCTGCTTCCAGTGTGGGAGACCCAGATTCGATCCCTGGGTAGGGAAAATCTCCTAGAAAAGGAAATGGCAACCCACTCCAGTATTCTTTCCTGGAAAATCCCATGGATGTAGGAGCCTGGCAGGCTACAGTCCATGGGGTCACAAAGTGTTGGACATGACTGAGTGTCCTCACTTTCTTTCCTTCTATTCTATAATGAAAACAAATAAAAATAATATATAATTGCCAGGGTAACTGGTAACAAAGTCATGACCAAAATATATCTCTTCTGAATATAAATTCATCTCTTTTCATGAATTCTAATAGCACCATGCGAACATGACAAACATGTGCTCTGAGCAAATCTTTTCACTTTATTTCAGTTTTTGATATAGATGATGTTTTGTTATGTTATAAAGAAGTGGCTTGTTTTGCCATTTTAAAGGTCTATTGAATTTTATGTGTTTTGCTTACCTTTTTTATTATTTACTCATATTGTGTATTTTTCATCTAAACAGACACCACTGATTGACTGTTTTATTAATATTAAAACAGATGCCAAAGTCTGCCTTTGAAGACCTTAACTTGTAAGAAAACTTTAATCCTAATTTGATTTTACTTCCTGTGTTAGGAAGTGGACACATTTAGTATTGCTATGGACTTTTTGCTAGTTAAAACAGATTGAATTTTTCTTTTCATTAAACTTCCAACAAAAATGCGTGTCTCTATTCTCAACCTTGATGCGCTGTTCTTTATATGAGTCCCTGGGGATTTCTGAGACAGAAAGTAAAACCAAAGTGTCAGGAAAAAAGATGTGGCATACAGGAAAAAAGCAAAGAGGAAGCAAATAAAACTTACCAATTCTGTGTGGCCAACACAGTTGCGAGTTGTAGTACCCATTTATTATATGATAGGTGATTTGGTCTATGGTACTTTCCTATGGTCATCCTTACCACCACGTATCTTGCATTGCTGCCTCCTTGAATAAGTCTTGCCTTAGTTTGTATTTTTAAAAATCTATTATTTTCTGGTCAACATTTTGTGTAANTTATATGATAGGTGATTTGGTCTATGATACTTTACTATGGTCATCCTTACCAGCACGTATCTTGCATTGCTGCCTCCTTGAATAAGTCTTGCCTTAGTTTGTATTTTAAAAAATCTATTATTTTCTGGTCAACATTTTGTGTAAAAATTTTCCTTTGCTCCTGCAAGCCTCTGACTCGTTCCTTATGCTGACAGTGTTTGCCGTCATAATCCATGTCCTTTTATAATTAATCTTGAAATAGATATACCTGTATTCTGCACCAAAAAAGAAAGAACAACACACCCAGTTAGAGCAATATGTTAAAATTATTGACTGATAATGGATTGATAACATTTTGTGTTCAAACATTAAAAGCAGGTGAAGCAAGGTTGACGTTAAAAATGGCAATTTAGAAAACAGAGCAGAGGAGGAAATTGTATTTTCTTGATATTGCAAGCAGGAGTAAGTAATTGAGTTTTTGCCTTGAAAAATCTTCAATCATTTGTTAATCATAAGCTTGATAAATATTCAATAAATCACATAATAATTTTATATTGCTTACTATATTTCACAAAGTATTTTTTAAGCACATTATGCTACTTAATGCTTTAAAATTCCTTGAAGAAAGCACAGCAGATTTTACCATTATTAAAGATAAGGAAACTAAGTCTTAGTGTTTTAGTATCTTTCCTATCTATGTTCAGAGTGAAGTTTGGACTTAAAACTGTCATGTATTTACTAAGCTTAAATGTTAAAGTTAATCCTTGTATCTTGTTCTCTGTGAATCATATTTTGCTTTCTAAAATTCTCAATAAATCTCCAAGCTTCAAAATGTAGGATTTATCAAGCTTTTCAAGGTCCTTTCATTTTAAACTTTACACGAGTCTACTTTCCCTGAAAACATCTAGTTCAGCAAGCATTTTCTATGTTCTCCATGCACCAGAAAGTGTGCTATGCATGATGACGCATGCCTTTTCTCAACTGGTAGACAAGTTAAATCAATATCATCTGGAAATGTGGAAAAAAATACCAATTTTAGACTTCATTCTGAATTAGGCAATTGAATTTCTAAGGAAAAGAATGTGGAGATGTTTAGTCATAATTCCTAACAATCTGACCAAGAGCTAACTGTGCAAAAAATAAAATGAATTAAAAATTTTTAAATTAAATTTTATAAAAGAGATAAATGTTATAAACATTGCAGAAAGACAAAGCAGATCTAGGTTTGGATCATGTGATCACTCTGAAATGTGTGATTTACAAAGGAATGGAGTAGGTCATAATTAAAACCCATCCATAGTGCTTGTTATTTACAATGTAGGAATTAGAACACATGCAATAAGTCGTCATTCAACAGACAGCTACCTCCCCAGCAAGGTTAAGTAACTTGGTAATTATAGTAAGTTAGATAAAGGATCTTAAGTGCTTAGATCTCAAAGGTCTTTGCATTAATTTACTAGGGCTGACATACAAAATACCAGATTGGATATCTTAAACAACAGAAATTTATTTCATCATAATTCTAGAGTCTAGACCTCCAAAAGCTAGGGTTCAGCAGGTTCTGTCTCTTCTGAGACCACTCCTTGGCTTGCAGATGGCTGCTTTCTCGCATCTTCTTATGTTGTTTTCCTTCTGCATGCCCGCCCCTAGGGTCTCTGTGTGTCCTAATTTCCTGCTGCAAGGACACAGGTCAGATTAGATTAGGGTTCAGCCTAATAGCCTCATTTCAATTTAATCACTACTGTAAAAGCACTATCTCCAAATACATTCAGACTCTGAGGTGGTGCACATTACAGATTCAACATACAGTTTTTGAGACACAGTTCATCCCATAATAACATTCAATACATTTTAGTTGTCTGACGTTTTGCCCTATTCCCTGTTTTCTCTTTAGGTCCCACTCAGCCTCTGCATCTTCTCAGTTCCACTTGTTGCTCAGAAGTTTCTTTCTTTAGCAAACCTGATAACCTCAAAGCTTGTGAGGATCAGTTTGTGCATTGGTATATTTTAGTGCTTCTAAGCAATATATTTGCATAAACTTGAAGGCAAGTTTGGTGTCTTTACAAGGGAGTGTGTAGGGTGAAAATTTCTGGTATCTTGCCTATGAATCCGCACTTCCTGCACTGCAGGCAGTTTCTTTACTTCTGAGCCATTGGACCACTGGAGAAGCCTTTGGACCTAGATAATCTGTGTGATTTTTATGAGAGTCTGCTTTTTTTTTTTTTTTTCCCTAACCTTTCTGTATTCCAAAGAGAATAAGTTATAAATACCACTGTAATGTGACATTTTAAAATTGTATCACCTTTTCCCTCTGGAGAGGATGTTCATGCTTTATAATCTGTGTGTCCTTCTTTACTTCTAGCTTTTAAATTTTTCAAACATATGTGTCTCTGCTTCCTTTTCTTGCTGTCAGCTTTAGAGATGAGGAATATCTTTTTCTCACTCTTTGCTTAAATTCTTCTCAGTGAGAATTCTGTCACAAGAAACAATTCAAAAAATATTAATGCAGTGTTTATTTTTAAATCTGATATGCTTTAGGATTGCACATCTCTTGTTAAATTATTTTTAAGCCTCCACAACTGATCCTGCTTTCTATCAGATCTCTAACCCCTTGTATACCCCCTGTAAGACATTTTGAAAACACTGTAAAAAATCCAATAAAGTAGGGCCTATATGTCAACTTCATGATCATCCTTTAGAAATGTCTATGAAAGATGTGTGTATTTTTCTTTGTTCTCTTTTCAAAATGAATTAAAATAGTTTCTCATGAATAGTTTTAGGTTCTGTTTTATATTTTCATTTCATTCAAGAGTTTTCCATTCAAAAGCTTATAAAGGGAAATGACATTTATATTTTCAGGTTTAATATCAAGAATTAACTGAAATTTTAATAATCAACATGGATCTTTTCCGTAACTTTTAACTAATAAGTAAGAAAACTTATATTTCTATTGCATTAATAATTGTTCTTGTTTTGAGTCAAAGTATCTATATTTTCAGGGATGAAGAACCAGGAGGCCAGCTTGTAACAGATAAGTTCCATATTGACTGGGATTCAGTACTTGTCGACACGGATAACATCATCATTGCACGGTTTGATGGCAGAGGAAGTGGATTTCAAGGTCTGAAAATTTTGCAAGAGATTCATCGAAGGTTAGGCTCAGTGGAAGTAAAGGACCAAATAGCAGCTGTGAAGTAAGTAGGTGTACATCTTCTTATTGTTTGTCCTATGTGAATGCTAGGTATGTGATATATAATACTGTTAATGCTAAGAGGTTTGTGTTTTAATGATTAGACAACTTTCTAGGTTAATTATATAGACCAGTAGTCCCCAGTCTTTTTGATCCCAGAGACTGGTTTCATGGAAGACAATTTTTCCATGGACCAGAGAGAATCTAATCCCACCATGGTCTGACAGAAAGTGGAGCTCAGGCAGTAATGAGAGTGATGAGAGGATGACTGTAAATATAGATAAAATCACTAACTCACCTGTTTCTCACCTCCTGCTGTGTGACCCACTTCCTAAGAGGTTATTGCCCAGTACCAATATGTGGCCTGGGGAAAGGGACCCCTGATATAAACTAGTTTTTCAAGTATCTTTCACACTCATTGACATAATGAAAGANTAAAATCACTAACTCACCTGTTTCTCACCTCCTGCTGTGTGACCCACTTCCTAAGAGGTTATTGCCCAGTACCAATATGTGGCCTGGGGAAAGGGATCCCTGATATAAACTAGTTTTTCAAGTATCTTTCACACTCATTGACATAATGAAAGAATTATCATACGTCCCCCTCTAGAATTAGAATTCACTTTGGATTTGTGAAATGGGAGAGAGCTTCATTAAACTACAATATTATTTATTTATAATAATCACAATGTCTATTATTTTCCCAGTTAATTACAGTTATTGAGCTTTCATAAATATGTTTCCCACATGAGCGAGAAAAGGTGAACTGAGAAAGCTAGTAGGTTCTTTAACACAGCATATAGATATTACCTAGGATATTGTTAAAATGTAGATGCTAATTCAGTAGACCTGTAGTGGACCCGAGATTCTGCATTTGTAACAAGCTAACAGGGGCTCCTCTACTCTGAGAAGCAAGATTTTGGTATACAATACTGTATCATATGAACAGAGTTCTAACCACTAAAGCAGTTCTTGTTTGACTTCTGTTTTTTTTTTTTTTTCCCTTATGGCTAAGAATGAATTTCCATGGTTCATTTAACTCAAGAAGACATAACTATAATTTTTTTTCATTTCAGATTTTTACTGAAACAGCCATACATTGACTCCAAAAGATTAAGCATTTTTGGAAAGGTAAACAGTAGAAATATGTGTGCGTACATTACCTGTTTCTATGTGTACTTGTATAATTACTCTCTTCGTATTACTATAATTTCTGTTATCCTTTAAAATGAAACATTGTAATTAATATTATATAAATTCAGTTATTTATTAATTCAGCAACTATGTACTGTGTATCTCTAATTGGAACCTGGTGTTAGAGTAACAGTAGGACCAAAAAAAAAAAAAAAGGAATCTGTTTTCATGAAGATTACCTTCTAGAGAGGAGAAAGAGAAAGTAAACAAGTAAATTAAAAGCATAGTTTCATCTGGTATTGTGACTTTTAAGGAAAAAAAAACAAGAAAAACTGATGGATGAAAGGACCAGTGTTATTAGATTGAGTGATCAAGTAAGGCCCCTCCAATTTAAGTGGTATTTAGGTGGATACTTAAATAACAAGAAATAATTAGTCATGTAAATCTGTTGAAGGAGCCTGTTATCCAAATAAGGAACAAGCACCACAGACTTGGCAAAGACTACAGGGCTTCGAAACTAAAAGATGACCAGTATTTATAATTATGTTGCTGTGCTCTTGGATGATATTTACCTTTACTTCCTTTTAAAATAATTTTCTATTAAAGTGTAGGTGGGACTAGTTATAAAGAATCCACCTGCCAATGCAGGAGAAAAAAGAGATGTGGGTTAGATCCCTGGGTCTGGAAGATCCCCTGGAGGAGGGCATGACAACCCACTCCAGTATTCTTGCCTGGAGAATCCCATGGACAGAGGAGCCTGGTGGACTACAGGCCATGGGGTTGCAAAGAGGCAGACATGAGTGATTATACAAGCACAATTATCTCATATAGATACAAAACTAAATAGGAAAAAAAT
>SJYW01046107.1:228794-240505 GCA_006410735.1 Raphicerus campestris | reverse complement strand
AAAAAAAAAAAAAAAAGGAATCTGTTTTCATGAAGATTACCTTCTAGAGAGGAGAAAGAGAAAGTAAACAAGTAAATTAAAAGCATAGTTTCATCTGGTATTGTGACTTTTAAGGAAAAAAAAAACAAGAAAAACTGATGGATGAAAGGACTAGTGTTATTAGATTGAGTGGTCAAGTAAGGCCCCTCCAATTTAAGTGGTATTTAGGTGGATACTTAAATAACAAGAAATAATTAGTCATGTAAATCTGTTGAAGGAGCCTGTTATCCAAATAAGGAACAAGCACCACAGACTTGGCAAAGACTACAGGGCTTCGAAACTGAAAGATGACCAGTATTTATAATTATGTTGCTGTGCTCTTGGATGATATTTACCTTTACTTCCTTTTAAAATAATTTTCTATTAAAGTGTAGGTGGGACTAGTTATAAAGAATCCACCTGCCAATGCAGGAGAAAAAAGAGATGTGGGTTAGATCCCTGGATCTGGAAGATCCCCTGGAGGAGGGCATGACAACCCACTCCAGTATTCTTGCCTGGAGAATCCCATGGACAGAGAGGAGCCTGGTGGACTACAGGCCATGGGGTTGCAAAGAGGCAGACATGAGTGATTATACAAGCACAATTATCTCATATAGATACAAAACTAAATAGGAAAAAAATTTTTTCCTTGAAATGGGCACTCTTAGGATTTACTCTCTTGTTCTGTTGTTCAATCTCTGTCGTGTCTAACTCTTTGCAACCCCATGGACTGCAGCATGCTAGGCTTCCCTNGACTACAGGCCATGGGGTTGCAAAGAGGCAGACATGAGTGATTATACAAGCACAATGATCTCATATAGATACAAAACTAAATAGGAAAAAAATGTTTTTCCTTGAAATGGGCACTCTTAGGATTTACTCTCTTGTTCTGTTGTTCAATCTCTGTCATGTCTAACTCTTTGCAACCCCATGGACTGCAGCATGCTAGGCTTCCCTGTCCTTCACCATCTTACGGAACTTGCTCAAAGTAATGTCTATGGAGTCAGTGATGCCATCCAAACATCTCGTCCTCTGGCATCTCCTTCTCTCCCTGCTTTCAATTTTTCCCCACCTCAGGGTATTTTCCAATTAGTCAGATCTTTGCATGAGGTAGGCAAATTATTGCAGCTGCAGTTTTAGCATCATTTCTTCCAATGAATATTCATAACTGATTTCCTTTAGGACTGACTGGTTTGATTTTGGACTGAATTGGTTTGCAGTCCAAAGGATTCTCAAGAGTCTTTCTTCTCCAACACCACAGTTAAAAAGCATTAATTCTTCAGTGTTCAGCCGTCTTTATGGTCCAACTCTCGTATCCATACATGACTACTGGAAAAACCATAACTTTGACTATATGGATCTTGTCAGCAAAGTAGTATCTCTGCTTTATAATATGGAAAACTCAGCAGTGGCCACAGGACTAGAAAAAGGTCAGTTTTCATTCCAATCCCAAAGAAAGGCAAATGCCAAAGAATGCTCAAACTACTACACAATTGTACTCATCTCACACGCTAGTAAAATAATGTTCAAAATTCTCCAAGCTAGGCTTCAGCAATACATGAAACATGAACTTCTAGATGTTCAAGCTGGTTTTAGAAAAGACAGAGGAACCAGAGATCAAATTGCCAACATCTGCTGGGTCATCACAAAAGCAAGAGAGTTCCAGAAAAACATCTATTTCTGCTTTATTGACTATGCCAAAGCCATTGACTGTGTGTATCACAATAAACTGTGGAAAAAATTCTGCTAGAGCTGGGAGTACCAGACCACCTGACCTGCCTCTTGAGAAATCTGTATGCAGGTTACGTAGCAACAGTTAGAACTGGACATGGAACAACAGACTAGTTCCAAATAGGAAAAGGAGTCAATATACAGTCAATGCTGTGTATTGTCACCCTGCTTATTCAATTTACATGCAGAGTACATCATGAGAAATGCTGGGCTGGATGAAGCAAAATCTGAAATCAAGATTGCTGGAAGAAATATCAATAAGAACTTTTTGATTAAAGTGAGAGAGGAGAGTGAAAAAGTTGGCTTAAAGCTCAACATTCAGAAAACTAAGATCATGGCATCTGGTCCCATCACTTCATTGGAAGTAGATGGGGAAACAGTGGAAATAGTGGCTGACTTTATTTTTGGGGGGCTCCAAAATCACTGCACATGGTGACTGCAGCCATTAAATTAAAAGATGCTTGCTACTTGGAAGAAAATTTATGACCAATGTAGATAGCATATTCAAAAGCGGAGACATTACTTGGCCAACAAAGGTCTGTCTAGTCAAGGCTATGGTTTTTCTAGTGGTCATGTATGGATATGACAGTTGGATTATAAAGAAAGCTGAGCACCAAAGAATTGATGCTTTTGAACTGTGGTATTGGAGAAGACTCTTGAGCAGCCCTCAGACTGCAAGGAGATCCAACCTGTCCATCCTAAAGGAGATCAGTCCTGAGTGTTTATTGGAAGGACTGATGTTGAAGCTGAAACTCCAATACTTTGGCCACCTGATGGGAAGAGCTGACTCATTTGAAAAAACCCTAAGCTGAGAAAGACTGTGGGCAAGAGGAGAAGGGGACAACAGAGGATAAGATGTTTGGATGGCATCACTGACTCGATGGACATGAGTTTGGGTAAACTCGGGAGTTGGTGATGGACAGGGAGGCCTGGCGGGCTGCAGTCAATGGAGTCGCAAAGAGTTGAACATGACTGAGCAACTGAACTGAACTGAATCTGCATACAAGTTTCTTGTGAGGCAGGTAAGAGGATCTCATATTTCCATCTCTTTGAGTGTTTTCCACTATTTGTTACGATCCACACAGTCAAAGGCTTTAGCGTAGTCAATGAAACAGAGGTAGATATTTTTCTGGAATTCCCTTACTTTGTCTATGATCCAGCAAACATTGGCAATTTGATCTCTTGTTCTTATGCCTTTTCTAAAACCAGCTTGAACATCTGGAAGTTCTTGGTTCACGTAATGCTGAAGCTTAGCTTAAAGGATTATGAGCATAACCTTACTAGCATGGGAAATGAGTGCAGTTGTTTGGTGGTTTGAATAGTCTTTAGTACTGCCCTTCTCGGGAACTAAAATGAAACTTGACGTTTTCCAGAGTTATGGCCACTGCTGGATTTTCCAAATTTGCTGATATATTGAGTGCAGCACTTTAATAGCATCATCTTTTAGGATTTTAAATAGCTCTACTGGAGTTCCATCCCCTCCACTAGCTTTATTAGCAGCAGTGCTTCCTAAGGTCCACTTAACTTCACAATCTGGAATGTCTAGCTCTGAGTGAGAGACTACACCATAGTGATTATCTGGGTCATTAAAATCTTTTTTGTACAGATATTCTGTTTATTCTTTCCATATCTTCTTGATCTGATCTGCTTTTATTAGATCTTTGCCATTTCTGTCCTTTATTATGCCCATCTTTGAATGACATGTTCCTTTGATATTTCCAGTTTTCCTGAAGTGATCTCTAGTCTTAGCTTTCTGTTCATTGTTTTCCTTTTTTTCTTTGCATTGTTCATTGAGGAAGGCCTTCTTGTCTCTCCATGCTTTTCTCTGGAACTCTGCATTTAGTTGGGAGTACCTGTCCCTTTCTCCCTTGCTTTTCTTCTTCTCTTTCCTCAGCTATTTGTAAAGCTTCCTTAGACAACCACTTTGACTTCTTGCATTTCTTTCTCTTTAGGATGTTTTGTTTGCTGCTTCCTGTACAATATTGTAGACCTATGTCCATAGTTCTTCAGGAATGCTGTTTCCCTGATCTCATCCCTTGAATCTATCAATCACCTCCATTGTATATATATATATAAGGGATTTGATTTAAGTTGTACCTGGCTGGCCTAGCAGTTTTCTCCATTTTCTTTAGGTTAAGCTTGAGTTTTGCTATGAGGAGCTGATGATCTGAGTCAGCTCCAGGTCTTGTTTTGCTGACTGTATCCAGCTTCTCCATCTTTGGCCACAAAGAATGTAATCAATCTGATTTTGGTATTGACCATCTGGTGATGTCCATGTCTAAAATAACCTCTTGTGTTGTTGAAAAACGATGTTTGCTATTGACTGGTGCATTCTCTTGGCAGAATTATATTAGCTTTTGCCTTGCTTCATTTTGTACTCCAAGGCCCAAATTACGTTTTACTCTAATTATCTTTTGATTTCCTACTTTTGCATTTTAATCCTCTATGATGAAAAGGATGCCTTTTTTGGTATTAATTCTAGGAGGTCTTCTAGGTCTTCATAAAACTGATCAGCTTCTTTGGCATCAGTAGTTGGAGTATAGACATGGATTACATGGATTACAGTGTTGTTGAATGGTTGTCTTGGAAAAAAACTGAGATCATTCTGTCATTTTTAGGTTGCAACCAAGTTCCGCATTTCAGACTCTTTTGTTGATTATGAGGGCTATGGCATTTCTTCTATGGGATTCTTGCCCACAGTAGTAAATATAATGGTCATCTGAATTAAATCAACCCATTTTTGTCTATTTTAGTTCACTGATTCCTAAGATGTTGATGTTTACTCTTGCCATCTTCTGCTTGACCACGTCCAATATACCTTGATTCATGAACCTAACTTTCTCAGTTCTAATGCAATACTGTTCTTGACAGCATCAGATTTTACTTTCATCACCAGAAAAATCCACAAATATTTCTGCTTTGGCCCAGTCACTTCTTTTTTTCTGGAGCTATTAGAAGACCTCCTTCCTCTTCCCCTGCAGCATATTGGACACCTTCCAACCTCGGGTGGGGCTCTTCTTTTGGTGTTGTATCTTTTTGTCTTTTTATACAGTTCATGAGGTTCTCACAGCTAGTGTACTGGAGTAGTGTTCTGTTCCCTCCTCCAGTGGATCACGTTTTGTCAGAACTCTCCACTACGACCTGTCTGTCTTGGGTAGCCCTACACGGCATGGCTCATAGCTTCATTGAGATAGGCAAACTCCTTCATCATGACAAGACAGTGATCCACAAAGGAGCATATGTAACATACAGCAGTATTAACTACATTTATCATATGGTATATTATATATACCTGGTACTTAATTATCTTATAACTAGAAGTTTGTACCTTTTGACTGCCTTGATCCAATTCCCCTACCTACCTCTGGTGACTCAGAGGTTAAAGCGTCTGCGTGCAATGCGGGAGACCTGGCTTCGATCCCTGGGTCAGAAAGATCCCCTGGAGAAGGAAATGGCAACCCACTCCAGTATTCTTGCCTGGAGAATCCCATGGACGGAGGATCCTGGAGGGCTACAGTCCACGGGGTCGCAAAGACTCGGACACGACTGAGCGACTTCACTTTCACTTTCACCTCTACAATACTGCATTAGTTCCTGTTTAATGTCTGTTTTTACAACATAGTGATTTGATATTTCTTGGTGTTGCTGATCTGGACTAAGTCATGTCCGACTCTTTGTGACCCCATGGACTGTAGCCTGCTAAGCTCCTTTGTTAAAGGGATTTCCCAGACAAGAAATACTGGAGTGAGTTGCCATTTCCTTCTCTAGGGGA
Organism: Raphicerus campestris; assembly: GCA_006410735.1. Lineage (NCBI taxonomy): Eukaryota > Metazoa > Chordata > Mammalia > Artiodactyla > Bovidae > Raphicerus > Raphicerus campestris. The sequence goes on along the minus strand of SJYW01046107.1, from coordinate 234,984 downwards.
TCTTCCTGACCCAGGGATCAAACTTGCATCTATTGCTTGGCAGGCAGATTCTTTACCTGAGCCGCCCGGAAAACCCTACTTAAATCAGAAGGAGTATATTATAATTACAAACCTGTTCTTCCCTTTTTTTCATCTTTTAAACTGAGATATAATTGACATACTAAAATTCACTGTTTATAATAATATTGTATCTAGAAATGAGATAGTAGACGTTCTTCCATCTTGTTCTTTTTCAGGGTTCTTTTATCTCATCTAGACATTGTATTTATAAATTTTAGAATCACCTTTTGTAATCTTTTTTTTTTTTTTAATACATCACACAGCATGTGGGATCTTAATTCAAGGACCAGGGATTGATCTCATGCTCCCTGCATTGGAAGCACTGAGTCTTAAACAATGGACCATCAAAAATAGACCACGGGGATTTTCTTGGGAATTCTACTGAATCTGTGGATCACTTAGGAAGATCTGACATCTAAGAAATATTGCCAGTTTCACTTTTTTCTTTTTTTAAGATATTTCTTTGGAGTTTTATAGTTTCTACAATATGTGTATAGCTATGAATATCTTTTTATTCATCATGTTTGGGATTTGATGGGTTCTTTGAATATGTTTAATTGTCTTCCATTAATTCCATCAAAACTGGGATTTTATACTTGGAATTCTTTAAGGCTTATATTGCATTTGTATTTTTGTGTTTACTTTGTTTTGTTTTAATTATACTTACATAATACATTGGGTCAGCAAACACTAATGTTGACTTATGGCTCAAATTTTTAGTCAAGATTAGTTTTTTTCATTGATTCAGTACAAGTTCATGACAAGAATAAAAAAATTATTTCACCAATCCTTTTATGCAGCATAATGTTCTCTTGTCATCTTTAGTGGTAGAGCTGTGTACAGTCTCCCTTTAGTTTGGAATCTATGCATTTTGTCTACATCATGCACTGAGTCATCATAGCAGAAGGCCAAAATTGCTTGCATATGCAAAACAAAGAAACAAGCAAGCAAAATTGGCTTTATGCTTGTTTACCTCCCAAGTGTGCAGTTTTCAGTAATATATAGCCTTTGTGAATTCATAACCTTTGTGCCAGCTCAATGTTGTATTCAAAATTACTTTTAGTTGCTTTAGTTCTTTATTTTTTTTAAATTAATACTTCTTCTTCTATTTTTTGTTTAGTTTAAATTAACACTTCTATTTTTTGTTTAGTTTTGGTTTTTTTTTTTAAGTTGAATCTATTAAGATGTCAGTTTCACCAAATGCTAGAAATGGTATTGCCACACTTAATGTTTTTACCATCAGTGAAGCTAAAGCAGTGTTCTTTCTAAGATTCTAGGCTGAGTTAAAGTTTATTGTGAAAAGTGTTATGATTCAAATGAGATGTTCTAGAGGGCCAGGAATTTTAATTTCAATCAACAATCTTTAAGTGACTTATTTCCTTTAGTTGTATAACTATTTGATTGAGTTTCTGGGTTTTTCTTCCCTTTGGTCTAAAGTTCTTTCTGTTTTTTATGGATTATATGTATATATCTACATCTATATCACCCTCACTAAATAATTGATTTCATTCATTATAATTGACTTTGTCAGCAGAAATTAAATTTGCTTAGAAGTTTTCAGGTACATTTCATTGTTAGCCTCCATAAAGCTGAAATAGTGGACTCTAGGAAATTGGTCAATATTTTTTATAATTTGTTCAGTTTAGTCTTTCAAAATTTGGAAAGCAATACTATTCTTTCTACCCTTGTAAACTGATTAAGGAATATGGAGTTTTTCGTATTTCTGAAAATGTGTTTTGTGTCAAATAATTTATAATTTTAGACAACATCCCTATCTATATTCTATTAATTGAAATAATAAGCCTGTAAATACCAGGAAAGCACTGATAAATAAGTGCATTCTCTTCTAAATTATCACATTGATACTAGAGAAAAACTTCAGCCAACATAAAAGATAATGCTTGACTTTTTATATCCAATTTCATTTTAATATTGCACACATATTATATAGGTAAACAAAATTAACTAAAAAGTTTTAACTATTACCTAACATAGATTTTAAGCTTATTCTGATAGTTATTTATTGTTCCAAATGAATTTTTTTCCATATAGTTAAGCCAAAATTTTTACTGGTTATAAGTATTTCTTCCACCTTTTTACTTCACTGCTTTTGTTCATACCTTTTAATTTATTTCTAATAACAGCTTCAAGTCTGTACATAGGTTTTATAATTTTACTTCTTATTAAGTCTCATTCAGAGGTCCTTTCCTCCATTAATTATTCACTAAATCTCTCCCACTGGAAATCATCATTCCCTCCTGTGTATTGAAAGAACACTTTGTCAGTCATTTCTTATATTCATTATATCATAATGTAGTGCATTATATTTATTTGTGTTATTTCATTTCTTATGTCAGACTGTAAGCCTTGTCAAGGTATTTATGTTTTATTTGATTTTCAGTTGCAAAAACATTTTAATTGAACTCATTTCATGTTCTTTCTCTCTTCTGGGATTTTCTCTTTCCTGGTAGATAGCCAACCCTTATCCTTTAGGGGAATACACTTGCTTTTTGGCTTTAGTGTTTTCATCAAATTTGGAGAATGTCCAGTTACCGTTACTTAAATTTTTATTTATTTTTTTTTTGCTGTTCCAATTTTTCAAAGTTTTCAAATAGGTATGTAATTAGGCCAGTTGAATTTTTCCCTAAGCTCACCAAAATATTAATATTTTATATTTTAATATTTTTTAAAAAATATTTGTCTCTATGTGCTTCATTTTTCGATATATTATGCTGTTGCCCATCAGCTATACTCTTGCAGGCAAGAAGCTGTAGCAAACCATGGAATTCTCCAGGCCAGAATACTGGAGAGTGTAGCCATTCCCTTCTCCAGGGGATCTTCTAAATCCCGAGATCAAACCCAGGTCGCCTGCATTGCAGGTGGATTCTTTACCAGATGAGCCACCAGGGAAGTTGCTCAGTTGCCTCCAATACTTTGTGATGCCATGGACTGCAAACACCCAGGCTCCTCTATCCCTGGAATTCTCCAGGCAAGAATGCTAGAATGGGTTGCCATTTCTTTCTCCAAGAGATCTTCCCAATCAGGGATCGAACCCGGGTCCCCTGCATTGTAGGCAGATTCTTTACCATCTGAGCCACCAGGAAAGCCTTGGTGGGTATAGTATGCTTAATAATAACTCATTTTAATATTTTTAAATATTCCCCACTCTTTGTTCTTTTCTTTCAAGATACCTTTGACCTACTGCTCCTATTTTCTCCACTTTCTCAAATTCTCCCAAAATATTTGGCTATATTCTTTTAACTAAAATTTTATTTAAACAATATTCAATTTGAGAATAATTAAAATTTTCAAAAGATGTTGCTTTGACTGAATCACATAATACATCTCTTTTATTTAATCCTTTTTGTATTTTTCAATAGAATTTTTAGTTTTCTTTATGGATATCAATATCTTTCCTGCTTTGTTTATTTCTATGTATTGTTTATTAGTAGTACATTTTGATGTTTATTGTGAGTAGTATGTTTTTGTCAGTGCTATTTTCTAACTTGTTTGTTGGATAAATGGAAAGCTTATACTATTAGCATATTTAGCCATTAAGTGGCCATCTGTTACTCAGTAATTATTCAAATGACATGATTAAAGATGTTGAACCATTTTAGTTTGAATAATTATCCTTATGACCTAATACAGTTCATAAAATACAATATAATAATATTAATGTTCTTTGTACCAAGTAATTATATTTGTGTTAAAAGTAAACAAAAAAAACCTGCTGAAAGAAATTTTTCTGACATTTTTTTTTAAGATTGATGACACAAATTAAAAATAAGTGACAAAATTTAATACCCTATAAGCATCATACGAAGAACTTGTATTGCTGTGATTACCAGGCCAACATTAATGGAATTAAAATTTATTCATCTAACAAACATTTACTGAGGGTATACTGTGAGCCTAGTACTTTTCAGTTGCTGGACATATAGAAGTCACCAACATGAACCTAAAGCAAAAATAAAGTCTATCTTTTAAAAAATTGTTAATGCAATGAAGAGAGATAAATGAAAAACAAATAATTAAGAAAGTATATAAAATGTCAGATATGATGTTGCAATTCAGAAAAGTGAAGCAGAGAGACCAGAGATCAAGATTAAAGATGAGTTAGCAATTTTCAATCATGAGACAAGAACTATTTCACTAGGAGATATTGATTGGTCTAAAATAGGGAAATTTGAGGAGACAGACAAGAGACCTTCTGGGGAAGGTAAAAGAAATTTAAATGCAATAAGTATGGAAGTTTTTCAAGCAACCTATGGAGGTAATTATTTATTATTTATAGTCTTATTAATAATAGTCTCAATTGGGGTAAAAGTTTGTTAGGGACACTGAGACACTTCTAGGATTTGAACTCTTGTGTATAAGATGAAGAAAAAAATCAAGGCAGGAATATAAAAATTGTAATATAGTATATGTGATTACATTAAACAAATTTAACAGTTTTCATGCAAATTAATATAATAAATTTTATTATTCACAAAGTATTTACAGTATTTTTACTTCAAATCAACTCACTATATATTAGAAGTGATGTGATTCAGAGGGAATCATACAAGTCTAAAGCTGTAAGAAAACTTTTTTTTTTCAGCTCTGTTACTATATCTTTTTGATTACAACCATGAAACTTTTAGTGCCTCCCTGGTGGCTGAGAGGGTAAAGTGTCTGCCTGCAATGCAGGAGACTTGGATTTGATCCCTGGGTTGGAAATGGCAACCCACTCCAGTTTTTTTGCCTGGAGAATCCCATGAACAAAGAAGCCTTGTAGTCTACAGTCCATGGGGTTGCAGAGTCGGACACAACTGAGTGATTTCACTCACTCATGAAACCTTTTTTGCACACTGTGTCAAAAAAGTCACTTTATTATTTCAAAACATGAGACCCATGAAAATGTAAGTCCTCAGTAAAATGATATTACAGATTTCCCCTCTCCCCTGCTCTTCTAGTCCTTTTGTCTATCGGATTCAATTTCTTACACCAAGGGTAAAATATATTTTTTAAAGAAATAAAATTTTCTATACTTTAAGTCCCCAGAATGAACTTTTAAAAATCTAGATAAATTTGTTTAAATTTTACAAGTAATGCTAAAGATATTTTGCAAACGCACATGATGTAACAATTGTAATGAATGGAAATATCTGATCACTGAGAATACCAATAAGATGACAGCACAACTGAAGCATAGCAGCCTGTACCAATTATTGGCCATTATTGGTCTATATCACATTAACAAAAACATCCTCTCATTAACTACAGTCAGTATGATGAACCCCAGTTTTTAGCATCTTCCTGATAGATATGAGTTGCTTTGAAAATTAAAGCACCATTCCGTATCTGACTAGAACTTGATTCCTAACATCTTGTGGGATATTATTTTTCTAAGAACTTTTTCATGATCTTTTCTTTTTATTATTATTATATATTTTATTATTTAGAGGATAATTACTTTACAATATGGTGACTTTTTTTCCATACATCAAATCAGTATTAGGTGCACATATGTGCCCTCCCTCTTGAACTTCCTCCCTCCTCCTCCCCATCCCACCCTTCTAGGTTGTCACAGAGCACTTGCCTTGGGTTCCTTGCATCATACATGGACTCCCACTGGCTGTCCATTTTACATACAATAATGTGGTAGGAGTGCAAACTGATAAAGAGAACAGTATGGAAATTCCATAAATAAACTATGATAAAGCTACTATGATCTGTTCTTATATTCAGTAAATAAATATGAAATGATAGAGAAGGTAAGCAATTAAAATTTATTTTAATCCTGCCAGTATTGATTTTCTTTTAAAAATAGAATTTATTAGCTGAAATAAATCAGATTAAAGGAGTATTTTGAATTAGATTTTTAAATGCTATAGAGAGAATTTTATTCAAAACCTTTCAATATTGTTAAGTTTTCAATTTACTTTCATTGATCCCAAATGCCAGATATTTTTTTTAAGAAAGAAGATACAATGTCTTATGCAGCAGTGATTTACAACAATACTTTCACTTAGAATCACATGGAGAACTCCACAGCCCATTCTACACATATTGATTTAATTGATTTTGAGGGCACTGGTACACACGTGCGCACGTGCACACACACACACACACACACACACACACA
>SJYW01046107.1:209458-228589 GCA_006410735.1 Raphicerus campestris | reverse complement strand
TTAATTCTAGGAGGTCTTCTAGGTCTTCATAAAACTGATCAGCTTCTTTGGCATCAGTAGTTGGAGTATAGACATGGATTACATGGATTACAGTGTTGTTGAATGGTTGTCTTGGAAAAAAACTGAGATCATTCTGTCATTTTTAGGTTGCAACCAAGTTCCGCATTTCAGACTCTTTTGTTGATTATGAGGGCTATGGCATTTCTTCTATGGGATTCTTGCCCACAGTAGTAAATATAATGGTCATCTGAATTAAATCAACCCATTTTTGTCTATTTTAGTTCACTGATTCCTAAGATGTTGATGTTTACTCTTGCCATCTTCTGCTTGACCACGTCCAATATACCTTGATTCATGAACCTAACTTTCTCAGTTCTAATGCAATACTGTTCTTGACAGCATCAGATTTTACTTTCATCACCAGAAAAATCCACAAATATTTCTGCTTTGGCCCAGTCACTTCTTTTTTTCTGGAGCTATTAGAAGACCTCCTTCCTCTTCCCCTGCAGCATATTGGACACCTTCCAACCTCGGGTGGGGCTCTTCTTTTGGTGTTGTATCTTTTTGTCTTTTTATACAGTTCATGAGGTTCTCACAGCTAGTGTACTGGAGTAGTGTTCTGTTCCCTCCTCCAGTGGATCACGTTTTGTCAGAACTCTCCACTACGACCTGTCTGTCTTGGGTAGCCCTACACGGCATGGCTCATAGCTTCATTGAGATAGGCAAACTCCTTCATCATGACAAGACAGTGATCCACAAAGGAGCATATGTAACATACAGCAGTATTAACTACATTTATCATATGGTATATTATATATACCTGGTACTTAATTATCTTATAACTAGAAGTTTGTACCTTTTGACTGCCTTGATCCAATTCCCCTACCTACCTCTGGTGACTCAGAGGTTAAAGCGTCTGCGTGCAATGCGGGAGACCTGGCTTCGATCCCTGGGTCAGAAAGATCCCCTGGAGAAGGAAATGGCAACCCACTCCAGTATTCTTGCCTGGAGAATCCCATGGACGGAGGATCCTGGAGGGCTACAATCCACGGGGTCGCAAAGACTCGGACACGACTGAGCGACTTCACTTTCACCTCTACAATACTGCATTAGTTCCTGTTTAATGTCTGTTTTTACAACATAGTGATTTGATATTTCTTGGTGTTGCTGATCTGGACTAAGTCATGTCCGACTCTTTGTGACCCCATGGACTGTAGCCTGCTAAGCTCCTTTGTTAAAGGGATTTCCCAGACAAGAAATACTGGAGTGAGTTGCCATTTCCTTCTCTAGGGGATCTTCCTGACCCAGGGATCAAACTTGCATCTATTGCTTGGCAGGCAGATTCTTTACCTGAGCCGCCGGGAAAACCCTACTTAAATCAGAAGGAGTATATTATAATTACAAACCTGTTCTTCCCTTTTTTTCATCTTTTAAACTGAGATATAATTGACATACTAAAATTCACTGTTTATAATAATATTGTATCTAGAAATGAGATAGTAGACGTTCTTCCATCTTGTTCTTTTTCAGGGTTCTTTTATCTCATCTAGACATTGTATTTATAAATTTTAGAATCACCTTTTGTAATCTTTTTTTTTTTTTTAATACATCACACAGCATGTGGGATCTTAATTCAAGGACCAGGGATTGATCTCATGCTCCCTGCATTGGAAGCACTGAGTCTTAAACAATGGACCATCAAAAATAGACCACGGGGATTTTCTTGGGAATTCTACTGAATCTGTGGATCACTTAGGAAGATCTGACATCTAAGAAATATTGCCAGTTTCACTTTTTTCTTTTTTTAAGATATTTCTTTGGAGTTTTATAGTTTCTACAATATGTGTATAGTTATGAATATCTTTTTATTCATCATGTTTGGGATTTGATGGGTTCTTTGAATATGTTTAATTGTCTTCCATTAATTCCATCAAAACTGGGATTTTATACTTGGAATTCTTTAAGGCTTATATTGCATTTGTATTTTTGTGTTTACTTTGTTTTGTTTTAATTATACTTACATGATACATTGGGTCAGCAAACACTAATGTTGACTTATGGCTCAAATTTTTAGTCAAGATTAGTTTTTTTCATTGATTCAGTACAAGTTCATGACAAGAATAAAAAAATTATTTCACCAATCCTTTTATGCAGCATAATGTTCTCTTGTCATCTTTAGTGGTAGAGCTGTGTACAGTCTCCCTTTAGTTTGGAATCTATGCATTTTGTCTACATCATGCACTGAGTCATCATAGCAGAAGGCCAAAATTGCTTGCATATGCAAAACAAAGAAACAAGCAAGCAAAATTGGCTTTATGCTTGTTTACCTCCCAAGTGTGCAGTTTTCAGTAATATCTAGCCTTTGTGAATTCATAACCTTTGTGCCAGCTCAATGTTGTATTCAAAATTACTTTTAGTTGCTTTAGTTCTTTATTTTTTTTAAATTAATACTTCTTCTTCTATTTTTTGTTTAGTTTAAATTAACACTTCTATTTTTTGTTTAGTTTTGGTTTTTTTTTTTAAGTTGAATCTATTAAGATGTCAGTTTCACCAAATGCTAGAAATGGTATTGCCACACTTAATGTTTTTACCATCAGTGAAGCTAAAGCAGTGTTCCTTTCTAAGATTCTAGGCTGAGTTAAAGTTTATTGTGAAAAGTGTTATGATTCAAATGAGATGTTCTAGAGGGCCAGGAATTTTAATTTCAATCAACAATCTTTAAGTGACTTATTTCCTTTAGTTGTATAACTATTTGATTGAGTTTCTGGGTTTTTCTTCCCTTTGGTCTAAAGTTCTTTCTGTTTTTTATGGATTATATGTATATATCTACATCTATATCACCCTCACTAAATAATTGATTTCATTCATTATAATTGACTTTGTCAGCAGAAATTAAATTTGCTTAGAAGTTTTCAGGTACATTTCATTGTTAGCCTCCATAAAGCTGAAATAGTGGACTCTAGGAAATTGGTCAATATTTTTTATAATTTGTTCAGTTTAGTCTTTCAAAATTTGGAAAGCAATACTATTCTTTCTACCCTTGTAAACTGATTAAGGAATATGGAGTTTTTCGTATTTCTGAAAATGTGTTTTGTGTCAAATAATTTATAATTTTAGACAACATCCCTATCTATATTCTATTAATTGAAATAATAAGCCTGTAAATACCAGGAAAGCACTGATAAATAAGTGCATTCTCTTCTAAATTATCACATTGATACTAGAGAAAAACTTCAGCCAACATAAAAGATAATGCTTGACTTTTTATATCCAATTTCATTTTAATATTGCACACATATTATATAGGTAAACAAAATTAACTAAAAAGTTTTAACTATTACCTAACATAGATTTTAAGCTTATTCTGATAGTTATTTATTGTTCCAAATGAATTTTTTTCCATATAGTTAAGCCAAAATTTTTACTGGTTATAAGTATTTCTTCCACCTTTTTACTTCACTGCTTTTGTTCATACCTTTTAATTTATTTCTAATAACAGCTTCAAGTCTGTACATAGGTTTTATAATTTTACTTCTTATTAAGTCTCATTCAGAGGTCCTTTCCTCCATTAATTATTCACTAAATCTCTCCCACTGGAAATCATCATTCCCTCCTGTGTATTGAAAGAACACTTTGTCAGTCATTTCTTATATTCATTATATCATAATGTAGTGCATTATATTTATTTGTGTTATTTCATTTCTTATGTCAGACTGTAAGCCTTGTCAAGGTATTTATGTTTTATTTGATTTTCAGTTGCAAAAACATTTTAATTGAACTCATTTCATGTTCTTTCTCTCTTCTGGGATTTTCTCTTTCCTGGTAGATAGCCAACCCTTATCCTTTAGGGGAATACACTTGCTTTTTGGCTTTAGTGTTTTCATCAAATTTGGAGAATGTCCAGTTACCGTTACTTAAATTTTTATTTATTTTTTTTTTGCTGTTCCAATTTTTCAAAGTTTTCAAATAGGTATGTAATTAGGCCAGTTGAATTTTTCCCTAAGCTCACCAAAATATTAATATTTTATATTTTAATATTTTTTAAAAAATATTTGTCTCTATGTGCTTCATTTTTCGATATATTATGCTGTTGCCCATCAGCTATACTCTTGCAGGCAAGAAGCTGTAGCAAACCATGGAATTCTCCAGGCCAGAATACTGGAGAGTGTAGCCATTCCCTTCTCCAGGGGATCTTCTAAATCCCGAGATCAAACCCAGGTCGCCTGCATTGCAGGTGGATTCTTTACCAGATGAGCCACCAGGGAAGTTGCTCAGTTGCCTCCAATTCTTTGTGATGCCATGGACTGCAAACACCCAGGCTCCTCTATCCCTGGAATTCTCCAGGCAAGAATGCTAGAATGGGTTGCCATTTCTTTCTCCAAGAGATCTTCCCAATCAGGGATCGAACCCGGGTCCCCTGCATTGTAGGCAGATTCTTTACCATCTGAGCCACCAGGAAAGCCTTGGTGGGTATAGTATGCTTAATAATAACTCATTTTAATATTTTTAAATATTCCCCACTCTTTGTTCTTTTCTTTCAAGATACCTTTGACCTACTGCTCCTATTTTCTCNTGTAGGCAGATTCTTTACCATCTGAGCCACCAGGAAAGCCTTGGTGGGTATAGTATGCTTAATAATAACTCATTTTAATATTTTTAAATATTCCCCACTCTTTGTTCTTTTCTTTCAAGATACCTTTGACCTACTGCTCCTATTTTCTCCACTTTCTCAAATTCTCCCAAAATATTTGGCTATATTCTTTTAACTAAAATTTTATTTAAACAATATTCAATTTGAGAATAATTAAAATTTTCAAAAGATGTTGCTTTGACTGAATCACATAATACATCTCTTTTATTTAATCCTTTTTGTATTTTTCAATAGAATTTTTAGTTTTCTTTATGGATATCAATATCTTTCCTGCTTTGTTTATTTCTATGTATTGTTTATTAGTAGTACATTTTGATGTTTATTGTGAGTAGTATGTTTTTGTCAGTGCTATTTTCTAACTTGTTTGTTGGATAAATGGAAAGCTTATACTATTAGCATATTTAGCCATTAAGTGGCCATCTGTTACTCAATAATTATTCAAATGACATGATTAAAGATGTTGAACCATTTTAGTTTGAATAATTATCCTTATGACCTAATACAGTTCATAAAATACAATATAATAATATTAATGTTCTTTGTACCAAGTAATTATATTTGTGTTAAAAGTAAACAAAAAAAACCTGCTGAAAGAAATTTTTCTGATATTTTTTTTTAAGATTGATGACACAAATTAAAAATAAGTGACAAAATTTAATACCCTATAAGCATCATACGAAGAACTTGTATTGCTGTGATTACCAGGCCAACATTAATGGAATTAAAATTTATTCATCTAACAAACATTTACTGAGGGTATACTGTGAGCCTAGTACTTTTCAGTTGCTGGACATATAGAAGTCACCAACATGAACCTAAAGCAAAAATAAAGTCTATCTTTTAAAAAATTGTTAATGCAATGAAGAGAGATAAATGAAAAACAAATAATTAAGAAAGTATATAAAATGTCAGATATGATGTTGCAATTCAGAAAAGTGAAGCAGAGAGACCGGAGATCAAGATTAAAGATGAGTTAGCAATTTTCAATCATGAGACAAGAACTATTTCACTAGGAGATATTGATTGGTCTAAAATAGGGAAATTTGAGGAGACAGACAAGAGACCTTCTGGGGAAGGTAAAAGAAATTTAAAAATGCAATAAGTATGGAAGTTTTTCAAGCAACCTATGGAGGTAATTATTTATTATTTATAGTCTTATTAATAATAGTCTCAATTGGGGTAAAAGTTTGTTAGGGACACTGAGACACTTCTAGGATTTGAACTCTTGTGTATAAGATGAAGAAAAAAATCAAGGCAGGAATATAAAAATTGTAATATAGTATATGTGATTACATTAAACAAATTTAACAGTTTTCATGCAAATTAATATAATAAATTTTATTATTCACAAAGTATTTACAGTATTTTTACTTCAAATCAACTCACTATATATTAGAAGTGATGTGATTCAGAGGGAATCATACAAGTCTAAAGCTGTAAGAAAACTTTTTTTTTTCAGCTCTGTTACTATATCTTTTTGATTACAACCATGAAACTTTTAGTGCCTCCCTGGTGGCTGAGAGGGTAAAGTGTCTGCCTGCAATGCAGGAGACTTGGATTTGATCCCTGGGTTGGAAATGGCAACCCACTCCAGTTTTTTTGCCTGGAGAATCCCATGAACAAAGAAGCCTTGTAGTCTACAGTCCATGGGGTTGCAGAGTCGGACACGACTGAGTGATTTCACTCACTCATGAAACCTTTTTTGCACACTGTGTCAAAAAAGTCACTTTATTATTTCAAAACATGAGACCCATGAAAATGTAAGTCCTCAGTAAAATGATATTACAGATTTCCCCTCTCCCCTGCTCTTCTAGTCCTTTTGTCTATCGGATTCAATTTCTTACACCAAGGGTAAAATATATTTTTTAAAGAAATAAAATTTTCTATACTTTAAGTCCCCAGAATGAACTTTTAAAAATCTAGATAAATTTGTTTAAATTTTACAAGTAATGCTAAAGATATTTTGCAAACGCACATGATGTAACAATTGTAATGAATGGAAATATCTGATCACTGAGAATACCAATAAGATGACAGCACAACTGAAGCATAGCAGCCTGTACCAATTATTGGCCATTATTGGTCTATATCACATTAACAAAAACATCCTCTCATTAACTACAGTCAGTATGATGAACCCCAGTTTTTAGCATCTTCCTGATAGATATGAGTTGCTTTGAAAATTAAAGCACCATTCCGTATCTGACTAGAACTTGATTCCTAACATCTTGTGGGATATTATTTTTCTAAGAACTTTTTCATGATCTTTTCTTTTTATTATTATTATATATTTTATTATTTAGAGGATAATTACTTTACAATATGGTGACTTTTTTTCCATACATCAAATCAGTATTAGGTGCACATATGTGCCCTCCCTCTTGAACTTCCTCCCTCCTCCTCCCCATCCCACCCTTCTAGGTTGTCACAGAGCACTTGCCTTGGGTTCCTTGCATCATACATGGACTCCCACTGGCTGTCCATTTTACATACAATAATGTGGTAGGAGTGCAAACTGATAAAGAGAACAGTATGGAAATTCCATAAATAAACTATGATAAAGCTACTATGATCTGTTCTTATATTCAGTAAATAAATATGAAATGATAGAGAAGGTAAGCAATTAAAATTTATTTTAATCCTGCCAGTACTGATTTTCTTTTAAAAACAGAATTTATTAGCTGAAATAAATCAGATTAAAGGAGTATTTTGAATTAGATTTTTAAATGCTATAGAGAGAATTTTATTCAAAACCTTTCAATATTGTTAAGTTTTCAATTTACTTTCATTGATCCCAAATGCCAGATATTTTTTTTAAGAAAGAAGATACAATGTCTTATGCAGCAGTGATTTACAACAATACTTTCACTTAGAATCACATGGAGAACTCCACAGCCCATTCTACACATATTGATTTAATTGATTTTGAGGGCACTGGTACACACGTGCGCACGTGCACACACACACACACACACACACACACACATACACACACACACACATTAAGTTCCACTATTCTAGGGAATTCTGGCTGAAGTTAGAAAGATAGTCTGGTGGGAATCCTTATTACATTAATACACAATAAGAACTTTGTTGTGTAATAATGTACACAACAACATAAAGATCTCCTGGGAATTTGTTAAAAATGCAAAATCTTGGGCCCTATCCCAAATCTACTGGTTTAGAATATGAACTTAAAAAGACTCTCAAATAGAACTCAAAAAGAACTTTCGGGTATTTTTATGAGATCTACCCCTCCTGTGAAAGATACCTTTCTAACTTCTGGAGTTAATCAGACTCAATCTGGGAATCATGTGAAACTGAGATTAAAAAAACAATACAATCTATTAATTTATATTATTTAAATATGATATAATACAATTATTATCAAGATAGTTATATTCAGTTATTCTCTCAAATTAGTCAAGTTATATAAATAACAGAATCATAATAAAAAATCATAATCATAAAAAAATCATAATCATAATCAGAAATTATGGTAGTTGTGGAATTAGAACCAGAAAAGTTATCAGCTAAGATGCATTTTTCACTATGAGAATACTGTTGCTGCTTGGGAAATATTTGAAACTTCTTGTCTGCAACATCATGGTCTCAATTTTCATGACTGAACTAGAAACTTGAAAAGTTCCTTATAGGGAGATAATTTTCAGTCTCTCAACACTTTTGCTCTATAATTGCTGCTTGAGCATTCTTTGGTATTGCCTTTCTTTGGAAACGGAATGAAAACTGACTTTTTCCAGTCCTGTTGCCACTGCTGAGTTTTTCAAATTTGCTGGCATATTGAGTGCAGCACTTTCACAGCATCATCTTTCAGAATTTGAAACAGCTCCACTGGACTGAACTGAACTGAATTGTTGTTTATTTACATGCTTTACATGCTCATTCATTTCTTCATAAACTTCTGAAGAGGAGCAGAATATGCCATCCCAGAATATGTCTCTTTGGCAAAACAGGTTTTTTTGAGATGATTATTTTAAGAGGCAGCATAAACAAGAGAAGCTTTAAAAACAGAGTAGAAGTTACCCTTTTGCAAGGGATATTTACATTTATAAAGAAAATCTCTGTTTATGTTTCCCTCTCTTTACAAGGAAGCAAATCTTGTTTTTCAGGTCCAAAGACATGTCCAGCTTTATGCCACCCCATGCACTACAGCATGCCAGACTTCCCTGTCCTTCAGCATTATTTCCCAGAGTTTGCTCAAGCTCATATTCATTGAATCAGTGATGCCATCCAACCATCTCATCCTCTGTTGTACCCTTTTCCTTCTACCTTCAATCTCTCCCAGTATCAAGGTCTTTTCCAATGAGTTGGCTCTTCGTATTGGTGGCCAAAGTACTGCAGTTTCAGCATCAGTTCTTCCAGTGAATATTCAGGGTTGATTTCATTTAGGATTGACAAGTTTGATCTCCTTGCTATCCAAGAGACTCTCAAAAGGCTTCTCCAGCACCACAGTTTGAAAGCAATAGTTCTTTGGTGATCAGCCTTTTTTATTGTCCATCTCTCACATCCATTCATGACCACTGGGAAAACCATATCTTTGACTACAGGAGCCTTTATCAGCTAAGTAATATATTTGCTTATTAATATGCTGTACTATTGTTTTTGACTACTCCTCCCTTTTCTCTGCATCCCCTCCCTTCTCTGATTAGCCATTGTTTCAACCTGCCCTTTGGAACTAGGCCATGGATGTTGGAATCTTATCTACTCCCTACAAACCAGAAAAGGGACACAGATAGTCTTCTGTGCCCAGGAGCCCCTCAGACNTCCCCTCCCTTCTCTGATTAGCCATTGTTTCAACCTGCCCTTTGGAACTAGGCCATGGATGTTGGAATCTTATCTACTCCCTACAAACCAGAAAAGGGACACAGATAGTCTTCTGTGCCCAGGAGCCCCTCAGACCTGCTCAGTGTCAACAGGGAAAGGGAAGAGGGGATATAGGTATGTTAAGAGAGAGTAAATTATTTTGGGGCTTCCTTGATGGCTCAGATGGTAAAGACTCTGCCTGCATTGAAGGAGACCGAGGTTTAATGGTTTAATCCCTCAGTGGGGCAAATCCCCTGGAGAAGGAAATGGCAACCCACTCTAGTATCCTTGCCTAGGAAATCCTCTGGACAGAGGAGCCTGGCAGGCAACAGTCCGTGGGGTTTCAAAGACTTGGACACGACGGGGTGACTAATGCTTTCACTTTCTTTTCAAGTTAGTGTTAGGAAACACAGGGAGCCTTAGAAGAATAGACGGAATTGAGCTGCAGGATTTGCTTGTATATTTTTGAGATTAGTTGTTTGTCAGTTGCTTCATTTGCTATTATTTTCTCCNCATTAAAAAGAATACATTTGAATCAGTTCTAATGAGGTGGATGAAACTGGAGCCAATTATCCAGAGTGAAGTAAGCCAGAAAGAAAAACACCAATACAGTATACTAACACATATATATGGAATTTAGAAAGATGGTAACAATAACCCTGTATGCGAGACAGCAAAAGAGACGCAGATGTGCAGAACAGACTTTTTGACTCTGTGGGAGAGGGCAGGATGATTTGGGAGAATGGCATTGAAACAGGTATAATATCATATAAGAAACGAATCACCAGTCTAGGTTCAATGCAGGATACAGGATGCTTGGGGCTGGTGCACAGGGATGATTCAGAGGGATGGTATGGGGAGGAAGGTAAGAGGGGGATTCAGGAGTGGGAACTTATGTACACCCGTGGTGGATTCATGTTGATGTATGGCAAAACCAATACAGTATTGTAAAGTAAAAATAAATAAATTTGTTTTAAAAAAGAATAGATGGGAGGCAAGGCACAGGGAGTGACACAGGGAGTGACACAGGGAGTCTGGGTGTGTGTCAATTTCTAGTCTCCTTTCCTGTGATAAGAATCAATCTTCCCTCAGTGATGAAACTTCCAGGTAGGGCCCCTTGAACAATTGATTTACTTTTGGAGAATCTGCCTTTAGGCAGATAAAGGGATTCAGAGAAAGAGAAAGCTTCTCTCTGCATTTGCTGATTTTGCAAGTGCTTACAGCTCAAAATAATTAATATGCTAAGTGGCATACTTTTGAGTGGTATATTCTGCTACTCTTCACATATATTCTCTCAACCACTACAGTAATGTCTGGTTACATTTTGGACTTTCCAGTACCCATTTTTAAATGATTCTTTAGATAAGTATGAATGATGTTATTTATTTCTCATCTCAAGAGTTATACAGAAAATAACTGTTTCCTATAGCACCAAAACACACTAGAATCATCAAATCTTTCAAAAGTAGAGCTTATCATGAACCAGTTGCATTAGAATGTCTGGAATTAGGTTTGAATATTAATATCTTTATTAATAATACCTATCAAGATATTCCAATGTCTGGCAAAATGAAGCACAACAACAAGAGCACAGCAAAAATTAATTTCTAAAATGCACTGACAACTTAATAGGTTATCCCCTTAACCCAGCATTACTATAGTTATTAAAATTTCCTCTTGAAATTTTCTAGTCAGAGAAATGGTATTCAAACGAAAACTAGACACCTTGATTTATATATTTTTAAAATGTATAATTAGATTCATTAAAAGGCATTTCAAGGTGGATACTTAAAAATTGGATTTAAAAATAATCCAACATGTCTAAATAGCAAAAGTATTCATCATATATGAGTTCTTTCAAATGTTTAGTTGTGTGGATTGAAAACAAAATCTATACTTGTGATAATATATATTAAACCTTTAATACTTCTTTCTTGATTCTTAATCATAATTTTAAATGTTTTATTAAGTGAATATGCTGTTTTATTAAATATATATGTCTAAAATGATAGATGATTTAATCACTGGGCTTCCCAGGTGGTACTAGTGGTAAAGAACCTGCCTACCAATGCAGATGGGGGTTCAATCCCTGGGTCATAAAGATCCTCTGGAGGAGGGCATGGAAAAAATACACTCCAGTATTCTTGCCTGGAGAATCCCATGGACAGAGGAGCTCAGTGGGCTATAGTCCATAGTCACAAAGAGTCAGACATGACTGAAGCAACTTAGCATGCATGCACATATTACCCTGATTTCAAATTATTTGGATCTATTCCCAAACATCAGATCAAAGAGCAAATATTTGACACTTGATGATAAATAAATTTTATATTTTACCTAAAGTTATTGAAATACATTATATAAAAATTTAAATAACTTTTCAAAATTTTTGTCTGTACATAACCATGTTTTGTGTATTCTTTGCTCAAATCTGGAGCATTATGAGACATTCTGATATGTATATTAACTAACAGTGACCAAAAGTTAAAACACTAAAATGTCTCCAGGAATAATCAATAATCTTAGATATATAAACTTTTTTTTTTCCCCAGGGCTATGGTCGCTATATTGCATCCATGATCTTAAAATCAGATGAAAAACTTTTTAAATGTGGATCGGTGATTGCACCCATTATAGACTTGAAGTTGTATGGTGAGTACTTCCTACAGACTGACCTAAAATAATGTATTGATTTATAGAAACAAAAGTCCTCATGAAGAGATGCTCAATCAAGGTCATTTACCATGTACCTTCAGAGATGTTTTCAGCAGTTTATCACCTCTCTGAGTCAATCAGTTTTACTGGTGCATGACAATTAAATGTGAATGGTAGAAACCAAATAATGAAATGTGCTAGTAAAATGGTTTTTAATGTATCCTTAAATTTTTGTTTTCTTGGATAACAGCCTCAGCTTTCTCTGAAAGATATCTTGGTATGCCATCAAAAGACGAAAGCACATACCAGGTAACTAACTTAAAAACAATGGATAAAGAATAGTATTTTTATTCTAAAAATTCTGAATGCAAATATAAGTAAATCTCTATATACAGATTTTTGTGTTTTTATTTATAGGCATCTAGTGTGCTACATAATATTCATGGCTTGAAAGAAGAAAATATATTAATAATCCATGGGACTGCTGACAGTAAGTAGCTACTTAGTGTCATTTGCTGCTACTGATTGATGGAGTCTGACCTTGAACAAAGGGGCACCTCCAAGGATTTGGTTACAGGAGGTGCTATGACCTTCTGGGGAGAAGAACAGAAGAAAATGGCAGAAGCAATCTGATACCTGGTAGAAAGTGGGCAGGACAGAAGGACATCAGGACTAAGAGCGGAAGAGGCAACTGGGCTTGATGGCAGCCACTGTGCAGTAAAACTCTGTGATGATGGAAATGTCTGTGCAGCTGAACATAAGAACCACTGGCCATGTGCGCTTGACATGTTTAGTATGACTGAGAAACTGAATTTTTACATTTTATTTAATTGTAATTAACTTAAATATAAATAACCATGTGTGGTTAGTCACTACTAAGATCATGTTCAGCATACTGCAAACGGACTCTAACCTGAAAAACAATAGCATAGCAAAAGGTGCCAGCACTGAGATCAAATTCTGATGAAATTTTTCACATAAGTTAAAACAAAAACCAAAAAACCACTTTTATATCATCTCCTTTTTTATTGTTTTATACATTGGAGATGGATTGATTGATATGACTAGTAATAAATAATATCATTTTATATTCACCTGAAGTGTTTGTGGCTCAAAGAAATTATATCTTTTTTCACATTATTTTATGTGAAATTTTACAGCAGAAGGCTTAGTATTTATAGCTCCACTCACAGATGAGAAAAATCAATTTCAAGGAGGAAACTGATTTATCCAAGGCTACCTGGCAAGTGAACAAAGATAAGCAAACCCTTGAAGCAATATTTCCTAAATCTTAAACTTGTTTTTGTCAGTACACTCTGCCTTACCTTAGTATTTTTATCCGATTTTACAGAGAATATTACTAACAAGGTTTTACAGTGAAGATAACATTAGTCTTCAAACTTGATGTCTAAGCATGTCAGGTCATAGTTAAAATAATTAAATTAGAGCTCATATCAATACCCATATACAAGATGTATATATTATGTATATAGTATATATGTGAATAAATAGGTAAATGAGGGAGAAGAGACAAATCTCCCTTAGGTAGATTTCCAAACCATTTTCGTAGGTGCCCCACCTCAAAGAGGCAAAGCTTAATCCTCCTCCCTTCACCCTTTTGATTTGCTTCAAAAGACTACTAACTGATGAGAGCCTGTGGAATAGCACAGGGAACTGGCAGTGCTCTGTGGTATGCTTCACCTACCTGATAAAATGTAAGTAGACCTTCAACACCACTCACTTCAAAGGAAATGCACCTGTGTGTTTGCATACACAAACACACACACACACACACAAATGTATTCACACACACACATACACATATTCCATATGGGACTGGTAGATTATAGGCAGTCAATAGTAATATACTACTATCATTGTTAGGATTATCTTTCAAAATTATCATCAAATCAGGAAACTCAACCAATTAGACTTAATGCTTCTATTTAGTTTTAAGAAGGGATACCTGTCAATTATCAACACACTTTGCCAAAGAAACTAAACAGAAAACAAAACAAAACAAAACAAAACTGGAGCATCCATTTATACATTTATTTTCAGCTTTATCCATAAAGCTGAATGATGGAGTCTTTTTCAGTTTGTTTTCTACAATAAACAAATGAGGTATATAGAGTATCATTTTGCTTCAGTAATTACCCTATTTCTGGTGGCTTACCTTTATGGAACAATTTGCACAGTTATTTAGAAATGACATGGTAATTTTCTCATTAAGTACAATAAGAGAATGTTGGAAAAGATTACGAGACTTTTAAAAGATGAAAATTTTTATTTGGAGTCTTTTATTGTCTGCTCTGTAGCAGGATCAATCAGTACCATAGCATTAGAGCAATGAAGAAGTCTAAATTATTGGTAAGGCTGCCCTACTTTTACAAAGACAGTTGAAAAACATTAGCTTAAAAGTTATTTACAGAAATTTGAAGATTCACAGTTTAAGAATGTACAGCCAAGGCAGCCTACGAGCAAAATGCTACACAAGATTATTGAAATGATTTGTCCGTCTTCACAGCTACTTCAAGTCAATGTTGCTGCGCACACATAGGCTACTTATTTCACTTTTGTAACTGAGCTTCAAGGAGTTTTAAGTCAGAAGGAGAGGAGAAACCAATAGGGTCCATATTGAATATTTAGCCCTGAGTAATGAGATATTCATGCTATTTTCTCAAGATGTGCTTTTCTTCCTAATTTGATATAAAGCAAACTGTCAGTGTTTGAGATTGACTCTAGTAATCCTCAGAAATGAAGAAGGCTGGTTTGCTGTATTACTATCCAGACAGGCATTCACTCTTTTAAAATTATTATCATGGTATAAAATATGTGAATAATTAGAAATAATAAATGACATTCAGTAAAGTAAATCTAACCATAATTCTATAGAGTAAGTAGAGACTTAGTAGTAACTCCTGCTTTAATGTATTTTTTATAATGTGAAGCTCAAAGTTTTATTAACATTGTATGTACTGGCTTTCCAGATAAAGCTAGGTATCACTCTTTTAAATGTGCACTGGATGTAACGTAAAATACTTTATTTCTTTGAAAAAATGTTATAAAAACGTTCTAATCCTGAAAAATGTATTTCCTTCAATATCATAATTTAATTTCNGGACTGGCTTTCCAGATAAAGCTAGGTATCAGTCTTTTAAATGTGCACTGGATGTAACGTAAAATACTTAATTTCTTTGAAAAAATGTTATAAAAACATTCTAATCCTGAAAAATGCATTTCCTTCAATATGATAATTTAATTTCTTGCAGCCAAAGTTCATTTCCAGCATTCAGCAGAATTAATCAAACACCTAATAAAAGCTGGAGTGAACTATACTATGCAGGTAAGCCACTTTTCAAGAAGAACATGTTGCTTTACCTTAGTTTCTTGTTGTGAGATACAGAACACAGTTTTTGTGTGATTCCATCTCCCACCCTTTTATTTGCTGTTGTTTTTTGTTCTTCTTTTTTTTAAACCAAATTGTCTTCCTTATTACAGTAAGAATGTAGATCATCTTGTTTTACGTGTGAATTGCATAAACTCTTTCAAAAATGCTTGTTTCTCAGACATTTATTCATATCACTGATAAGAAATTCTTTTAAAATGATAAATTTTATTTCCCTTCTTGTCCCTTTGTCTTTCTGTCTGTCTCCATCACTCTTTTCATGAAAGATAGGGGGCGAAGTGTTTTGAGTAAATATCACAAGGAAAAAAGGAAAAGAGAAAACATCATTTACATTTCTGCATTCAAACATATTTAGTAAATATTTATCAAGGACTTAATTTACATGGATCTCTATACTAAATGGGTCAAGAAAACATACTTTAAACCTCAAGGAACTTTCAATCTGATGGAGTAGTTAGAAAGGGAAATAAAGTTACTTTCATTCCTAAGCATTTGGAAAAACTGAGAGTGATTCAGCTTATCAAAAATATAGGTACCACGGTTAGAATGATGAAAAATGAAGATGTAGCAATAAACAGATGGAGAGTCATGGCACTGCCCATAGACTGTGAGGGTTTACTCAGAGGGAAAGGTGGCACTAGCTAAAAACTTTATACCCAGGAACTGATGTGACAGTGTTTTCACTTATGTTTTTTTTTTTNCTTTGCAACCCGATGAATCGCAGCACGCCAGGCCTCCCTGTCCATCACTCAGATTCATGTCCATTGAGTCAGTAATGCCCTCCAGCCATCTCATCCTCTGTTGTCCCCTTCTCCTCCTGCTCCCAATCCCTCCCACTTAATTTTAGTTGATATTTAAAGAAAACCCCTTTCTATTAGTACAATTGTATGAAAAAGCTTGCATTATGTTAACACTATCCAAGTGCTTCTAATCAGGAGAATGACATATGTGGCCCTATATTTTCTTACGTCTGTAGAGGTGAAGATAAGGAGAAAATCTGGAACAGTCTTCTTCTATTCCGGCTTTAGTCCAGTTCTTATTTGGTGACAAAGTCTACTCAGCATCACACTTAACACTATACACATTATCCTGACAAATAATTGAAAATATTACTAAAATGCCTTGGATTCATTAACTAATTTATCCGTCACATATTTTACTGAGTGCCTTCTGTGTACTCAACAACATTTTGGATGCTAAGAACTTAGCAGTGAATAAGACATACAAAATCCCTGTCCTCAAGAAATTTGCAGAGAATGAATGCATGTATACGTATAGCAGAGTTCCTTTGCTGTCCACCTGAAGCTATCACTAGATTGTTATTTGGCTATACCCCAATATAAAATTAAAAAGTAAAAAAAAAAAAAGGTAAATTGCATTGTAATAAAAGAAACTTGCGTTTTAGCAAGCAAGAAAGAAATATATGAATAACTAATTTAAGATATATTGTGTTTTAAAAATAAAATACAAAAGAATAAAGGAAGAAAGGTGGTGTCAGGATTGAGAATCCACTTGCTATTGCAGGCGATGCAAGAGATGAGGGTTCCATCCCTGGGTCAGGAAGATCCTCTGGAGAAGGAAATGGCATCCTACTCCAGTAGGCTTTACTGGAGAATTCCACGGACAGAGGAGCCTGGCAAGTTATAGTCCCCGGGGTAGCAAAGTGTCAGACATGACTGAGCACAGCACATACATAAAGGCATAAATAGTGACAGAAATCCAAAAAGTCCTCTAAGAAGATATTTGAATAACAGCTAATGATTAAAAAGACCTACTATACACACACAGACATACACACCATGGAGATTATTACAGAAAAAGGGAATTGTCGCAATAAATATGTAAGTGTTCCCTCATTCATTTAGGAAGCATTTACATAATAACTGCTAGATGCTGTAATTCAAATAATGCAGTAAATTCTTGAAGCTCTTACTGTGTCTTGGTCTAATGAGCATTCTTATCAAGCTTTAATATTACCAGCAGTATCAGGAGCTGCGAGTTGAGTTGGGAGCAGTAGTTTTTCTTCATTAAGAACAAGTCTCCTGCTCATTAGGAAGAGGTAGGTGGTTGCCTCTGTTCCACTCTTGTTTTTCTCTGTCTCTTTCTGCTGCTTATCCTTATTATGTAAAGACTTATATGATCTTTGTGAAGCTTTTTCTGTGTCCAGTCACCTCACTGATGGGACATCTATGCCCTTTGCACACTTTTCATACCTTTTTCACCTCCTGCACATTTTGAATAGCATGAAGTTTCTGCAATTTCAATACTCTTTCTTGTATACTTTCAGTTCTCTGTAGAATGTACCTCACTAACTTGTCTTTTCCTCAATGTCATCATCTGTTTTTGTGTTATGACCTGTTTTAAAACAACCTTTTAATTTTAGAATAGTTTTAGATTGACAAAAAGTTGTGAAGGTAATGAGTACTTATATAACCCACAACTATTTCTCTCATATAATTAGCATATTGCATTGTACAATATGCTAATTATAGGGGAACATTGATAATAATTAATGAACCTATATTTATACATTGCTGTTAACTAAAGTCCATGCTTTAATTACATTCTCTTAATTTTTACCTAATACATAGTCTTTCCCAAATCCCACCCTGTATATCACATTGCTTTTAGTTGTCATGTCTCCTTAGGCACCTGTTGGCTGTGACAGTTTCTCAAACTTCCCTTGTTTTAATGACCTTGACAAATTTGAGATGTACTGGTTAGATTCTCTGTAAAATGCTCAGCAGTTTGAGTTTATATGATATTTTTCTCATGATTAAATTGTGTAGGGATTTTGAGAGGAGGATCACAGAGGCAAAATTCCTTTCACAACACATCAAGGGTACATACTACAAGGTGACTGACTTACCACTGCTGATGTTGACTTTGATCACCTGGCTGGAACAGTATATGTCCAGCCAGGTAAAGTATATACTTAAATTATTGGAAATTTCTGTGCACAGATTTGTCTCTATCTGTCTATATGTCTATATTTTTCAATTGTTAATTTATGCTAATATGGACTATTGGATATTTATTTTAATTATTTTGCTGCTCAAACTGTTAATTGTGTTTTATCATCTTGTCCCACTTCAAAAGCAAGGGAAAACTGCCTGCTTTTTTTTTTTTTTTTTCTTTTCTAATTTTCCTCTTTGTCAGAGGAAGCCTGACAATGTCTGTCAGAGGAAGCCTATTTGGGGAGGTTACTTTGCATTTTGGGGTTTAGGGGTTGTTTTTGAACCATTTGTTCAACTTATGAAGAGGAAAGCCCTGCCAGTATTTTCTTTGGGGACCCCAAAAGACCCCGATTTTTTTTAATACATTGATGGCAATACTTCCCATCATCTCATTGGTTCAGAAGAAGTAAAGAACTGAATCTGGGGCTTTCTGGTGGCACTAGTGGTAGAGAATCTGTGTGCCAATGCAAGACACACAAGAGACATGGTTTTGATCCTTGGGTTGGGAAGATTCCCTGGAGTAGGAAATGACAACCCACACAAATATTATTGCCCTAAAAATTCCAGGGACAAAGGAGACTGGTGGGCTACAGTCCATGGGGTTGTAAAGAGGTGGACACAATTGAGCATGCACA
>SJYW01046107.1:181972-195711 GCA_006410735.1 Raphicerus campestris | reverse complement strand
CAAAGAACTGAACTAAGAGGTGGAGGAAGGCCAGAAGCAATGAGGTTCCCTGCCTGATGAATCCACTTTCATGGATGGGCCAAAGTTTCAAACCTGCAACTGTTTTGTTTTGTTTTTCCCTATCACATATTTAGAAAGTACTCTTCATTCTCATTTTACACATTTTTCATAATCGACTTTCTCTATAGTCTCTTGAAATCTCACATCTATTCCATCATTTGTTGTTGTCACTCACATCCAACTATTTGTGACCCTGGACATTGCAGCACATCGTGCTTCCCTGTCCTTCACCATCTCCCCGAGCTTGCTCAAACTCATGTCCATTGAGAAGGTGATGCCATCCAACCATCTCATCCTCTGTCATCCCCTTGTCCTCCTGCCTTCAGTCTTTCCCAGCATCAAGGTCTTTTCTAATGAATCGACTCTTTGCATCAGGTAGCCAAAGTATTGGAGATTTAGTTTCAGCATCAGTCCTTCCAATGAATATTTAGGACTGATATACTTTAGGATCGACTGGTTAGCTCTTGCCATCCAACGGACTCTCAAGAGTCCTCCAGCATTACATTTCAAAAGCATCAGTTCTTCAATGCTCAGCCTTCTTTATGCTCCAGCTTTGACATCCATATATGACCACTGCAAAAACCATAGCTTACAAGTTATATCTAGGCTTTTTAATATGTTTTCTAGGTTTACTGTAGGTTTACTGTAGCTTTTCTTCCAAGGAGGTCTTAACTGCAGTTGCAGTTACCATCTGC
Source organism: Raphicerus campestris (assembly GCA_006410735.1). Lineage (NCBI taxonomy): Eukaryota > Metazoa > Chordata > Mammalia > Artiodactyla > Bovidae > Raphicerus > Raphicerus campestris. The sequence continues at coordinate 194,956 of SJYW01046107.1, read as the reverse complement.
AGTGATTTTAGAGCCACCCAAAATAAAGTCTCTGGCTGTTTCCATTGTTTCCCCTTCTATTTGCCATGAAGTGATGGGATTATGCTGGGGTCCAGTCCCAGTGGATCCAGGGTAATTTGAAGGGGAGATAGAATTGGTGTCCTAGGAAAAAACTTATTTAATTACAGATACATAGAGAGATTAGAAACGGAATAGTGTAGTAGGAAAATTAGTGGAGAAAAAGATGCTGAATAACTTGGTTTACATGGAATACCAATCACCACCTACGTAGGCCACAGGCGTCTTTCCTTTCTCCCAAAGGAGAGGCAGCACTGAGGCCTCTCTGGTCCAATCTTAGAAGCCCAGGCAAAATTAGTAGTCTTGGAGAGTACCCACGTTCCAGATGGGAATTCAGCCAGAAGGGGAAAGAAAAAACGACACGGGGGAATCAGTCTTTTGAGAAATTGATCTTATTTCTTTATTTTTCAGGTTTGCTTATATGCTTTTTGTTATACATAGGGATGAATACAGAGTCATGCGGGGGGTCAGCAGACCTGACTCTTGCCAAAATCAGGTGCTTCATATAAAATTATACAAAGGTCTTATGGGTTTTACATCATCTTCTGGCTATGAGGCTTGCTTACATTTTATGGCCCTTTCTGATAACTGTCAGTCAACCAGAAAACTTACTTTTTCCAGGAGTGATTTTTTTCTTAAACCAAGCACCACCCTCCAAATAAAGTTGCATTCCTATAGGGTGAGGATGTAGTGGGTTACAATCAAGAAAGGAATTTACTTAGCCTAAGGTTTAACATGATTAATCTTAAAGGTTAATACTTATTTCTCCTATATGCTAGTTATATTCATTATAAGGGCAGGGAATATAGAGATTTAGCAGCAAATATTGGCTCAACAAATGAAAAACCTTTCACCAATATAATTTCTAATCAACCCACTATACTATACCAATAATTTTGTAACTTCTCAAAAGAATCTATATAGAGAGAGTTTAAAGCATCTCGTGTCTATCATGTTTGGGAGGCTGTAAACAATCACATGTGGCCGGACGAACCTGATCAGGCAGGCTAGAGAACCTTCAGAGGAGTTTGTAAGTTGAAACACTCCTGTCATATCCAGGAATTTTTATTAACTGGGACTGCAAGTTAACTCCTCCAAGAGAGGTGTTGGTGGGGGAGACACCCCCATAAAGTCAGAGATGTAGGTGAGAGCATAAAACAGTAAAGTAGGCACTCTGGTTTTGGGGGTAGATGCTCAGAAACAGGGGGTCTCCTGAGGCTCAATCCCACCTTTACGTATGCCGAAGCCTCCTTCCTCATGACCTTTGCCATGGGCAGAGTTCCTCACGCTGGCTCCCTGCAGGATTAAATACTGTGATCTTCGTTTTTTGAATATGGAGTTTTAAGCCAGCTTTTTCACTCTCCTTTTTCACTTTCATCAACAGGCTCTTTAGTTCCTTTTCACTTTCTGCCATAAGGGCTATGTCATCTGCATATCTAAGGTTATTGATATTTCTCCTAGCAATCTTGATTCCACCTTGTGCTTTATCCAGCCCAGTATGATGTACTCTACTTAGAAGTTAAATAAGTAGGGTGTCTATATACAGCCTTGACGTACTCCTTCCCCAATTTGGAACCAGCGTGTTGGTCTGTCTGGTTCTAACTGTTGCTTCTTAACATGCATACAAGTTTTGCAGGAGGGTCAGGTGGTCTGGTATTCCCTTCTCTTGAAGAATTTTACACAGTTATTTGTGACCCACACAGTCAAAGGCTTTGGCATAGACAATAAAGCAGAAACTGATGTTTTTCTGGGAATCTCTTGCTTTTTCTATTATCCAGTGGATTTTGGCCATTTGATCTCTGATTCTCCTGTCATTCCATCATTACTCTAGAACAGATTCTAAAAGTTTAATGATTTTCCTATTGTCAAAATTCCAACACTTTAGCAGCATACTTCATACAAATGACCTAAGTCTTTGGTAAGCTTTGTTTTTACTGGTAAATCACTGTGTTTGAAATACTGATGAGAGATACATAAGGGGGCCCTCTGTGAGTCTCTTGGGCTTAAATATAGTTTTCCTTGACATTGTGTATCAAAACAGACTCTTGGTAATCAAGATTAAATTGTGAGGACCACTTTCTCTGTTTTGGTCCACTCATCTAAGTATTTCAGGTCAAGGGCATTATTAATTTCAAATGTAATGGAAATTTACCTTATTAATGCTGCTTAAAAGCCTACAGTGTTACAAATCTACAGGTGAAATAAACTTCAAAACTTTAATTTCCAGAACATTTTATATGAATTTACTTTCACAGTTCTTAACGTGTTACTTTTAATTTTAGGTATCTGAACAACTACATTCTTTCCTTTAGTAACTGAGAAATTAATTAAAGCCCATTCTGCATTTTAAGTAATCTGGCATTCTTATCATGATATAAGAATTGATATACATTATTTTAATAGGTTACAGAAATATATCACTTCCAGTTACCATGTTTGTTGTGTTAATAGTCTTAAGAAAATTTACTACCTTCCTTTCTTCTTTCCTTACTTTATTTCCAGATTATATCCTGAATGAGATTATAGAACAGCAGTAACAACAATGGGAACAAAAGGACACTAATAGGAGCTAAAGAAAGTTTGGACTTCATTTATTAATAATACCTCAATATTAGTTCATTAATTGTTACAAAGTTACCATAATAACGTAAGCTATTAGTTAATAAAGAAACTGAGTGTGAAGTGTATGGGACCTTTGTACCATCTTCAAAACTTTATTTTATGTAAATCTAAATTTATTCTAAAATGAAAACAAGTTTATTTTAAAAGTTTGTTAAAAGCCACTAGGTAGCTCAAACAGGGTGCTGAATAATGGCTGCAGCCCTAGCAAGAAAGATGTCAGAAAAAGAGAACTGTGGCAGCTAGGCTCAGCAACAGGAGGACTTTGGGAGCAGAGCAAGAGGGCATTCTAGAGACTGATCATATTGAAAGGGACTGATCAGACTATTAGACACACATGGGTAACAGGAACTAGGTTTCTGCTCTGTTGGAGACATAAGGTGCAAAGACAGAGGCAGGAAACAATGAAGACTATGATGAACAATTAGAACGAAGATATGGGACAAACTTACTTTGAGGCATAATCTATGAAATTACTGATCTGCAATTTTTGAAAACATGAAGAATTCATGGAAATCAAGAAAAAGACTGAGAAACTGTCCCCAATAAATGAAATGCAGCATGGGATTCTATGTGACATGCTCTGTATGACAATTGGCAATTATTGTTTCTACTCTTGCTAAGTCTTCAAAAGAAAAAGAAAAACTGAAAGTTAAATAACATTATGTTCCACTTTAAAAAAGATGTACCTTATACACACACTGCTTTTTTTTCTTATAATAGTTTAGAGAAAAATATTAGCTCAGACTACATAAGAAATTTAAAAATTAAAAAATGTTTGATATTATATGTTCCAGATACATCTGACATTTCCCCCAGTCATTCTGAATTATTATCTGCATGTTTTCTCTAGTAATTCTTCATTTATTCTTTACAATCTTTCTGCCTTAGTTGAATATGCTTTTTTCTTGTTGCTCAAATAAATTGTTGACTTAAATTTGAACTCTAATCAATTTCAAGATGGACAAGATCACTTGAATTTCAATTAAAACGGATCTTGGCCTGTACTTGAGTTCAATATCTTCATAAATTCTAACCTTAGAAAATTTCTGTCATTTTTCTTATAAGAACCAAACTAAAAGCAGAATGAAATAATCCTATGTCATAAGATATTCAAAAATTCTTTGTCTTCTTTCTATATTTCTTTTTTTATTCTTTATGTATCTTTATTTCCCTCTTCATCTTCTTTGTTTCTTTCATAAGAGAACAATCATGTCATTTCTGTACTTTCATGTAACAGAACTGACATTTACAATAATTATAGAAAAGAAAAGCAAAACTTAAGCAAAACATTTAAAATTATTTTTTATGAACTTNTATCTCTATTTCCCTCTTCATCTTCTTTGTTTCTTTCATAAGAGAACAATCATTTCATTTCTGTACTTTAATGTAACAGTACTGACATTTACAATAATTATAGAAAATAAAAGCAAAACTTAAGCAAAACATTTAAAATTATTTTCTATGAACTTAGTCACAGGATTAAAGGTGGACATGAAAATCTCTAAGGAATCACTCCAACCAAAATATTTTGGAGTAGAGAACATAGAAATGATTTGTGATACTTGGTATCAAGTTGGTTGGTATCAATTCAAACTTAATTGGTATAAATTCATGATGCTAAATGCAATCTCCATAGTGATAAATCTAAAAATATACACAAAATAAATGAGAAAGAAGTAAAAATAGTTCTCTACACAAATTCTCTAAACATAAAAAAAGCAATGGAGAAAATTAAAACTTAAGAAAGAAAGCCTATAAGGCATACAGAAAACAACAAAATGGCAAAAAGTAATTTGTTATAATTAGTAATTACTTTAAATGTAATTTATATTAAAAAAGAAGAAAGATCCCAAATCAATAACCTAATGATACATTTTGAGGAACTAGGAAAAAGAAGAACAAACTGAACTCAAGCTAGAAAAAGAGAAGAAATAAGGCTGAGCACCGAAAAATTGATGCTTTTGAACTGTGGTGTTGGAGAAGACTCTTGAGAGTCCCTTGGACTGCAAGGAGATCCAACCAGTCCATTCTGAAGGACATCAGCCCTGGGATTTCTATGGAAGGAATGATGCTAAAGCTGAAACTCCAGTACTTTGGCCACCTCATGCGAAGAGTTGACTCTTTGGAAAAGACTTTGATGCTGGGAGGGATTGGGGGCAGAAGGAGAAGGGGACGGATGAGGATGAGATAGCTGGATGGCATCACTGACTCAATGGAAGTGAGTCTGAGTGAATTCCGGGAGTCGGTGATGGACAGGGAGGCCTGGCGTGAGGCGATTCATGAGGTCGCAAAGAGTTGGACACGACTGAGCAACTGAACTGAACTGAACTGTACAGTTTTTTTGTACGTATGGGTTAGATTTAGAATTTATTCAAGTACCATATGAATAAGGAAATGGCAACCCACTCTAGTATTCTTGCCTGGAAAATCCCAGGGATGGAGGAGCCTGATGGGCTGCCATCTATGGGGTCACACAGAGTCAGACATGACTGAAGTGACTTAGCAGCAGCAGCAGCAAGTACCATAACATAAGGAGAGTCTTTAGGGATTGGCTGGTTTCTTAAGATGAGGGTGATTGTACATGAGGAGAGTTTCTGGGAGAAGACACCTCAGACACGGCTGTAGTTAGTTGTGATTGCATTGCATTAGATCTCTTCAGTCCTGCATTACCAGCTGAGTGTTTGCTTTTATACTCAAAATAAATATACCAAACAAGTCACATCAAGGGGTAGCCAAAGTAAAAGCAGTAACAAAAACTGGGGAAAAAAAGAGAGAAAGAAGAAAAGGAAACAAGAAAAGAGAAAAAATAGATAAATTAGAGTAGACAGAGAAGCTGTGGTCCATATATAAAACACACATATATAAAACACACATGGCACTGAAACATGTATACTATCATATAAGAAAAGAAGCACCAGTCTATGTTCAATACAAGATACAGGATGCTTGGGGCTGGTGTACGGGATGATCCAGGGAGATGGTGTGGGGTGGGAGGTGGGAGGGGGCTTCGGCATTGGGAGATCGTGTATACCTGTGGCTGATTCATGTCAATGCATGGCAAAACCAATACAGTATTGTAAAGTAGAATAAAATATTAAAAAAAAAAATAAAAAGAAGTAACAGAGGAAAAAACCACCTTCTAATTCAATGATGCATATTTTTTAAATGTGTATAAGAATATTCTAAATAGAATTCTGACTCCAAAATAGTTGTGTTAAAGGATACTTTGGCCATAGTTATTTTAAAAAATATAAAAATTTAAAGATTGTCTCATTTATTAATTTTCCAATTCTAGTTTCTCTTACTATTATCTTTATATCACAATATCCAATCACCAATTTCTACATCCTTTTTTTTCCCCTGCCTGATTTATTTTCTACTCCTGAACTATCCTCCTTTGATTGTATCCCCAAGTAAAAATTTCTTTTAAAATTGGACTGCCAAAAAAAAACAAACAAAACAAAAAAAAAAAGAAAAAGAAAAAGAAAGATATTTGCCATGAAAATCAGATTTTAAGTCATGGACTTAGTCTATGTTACAGATCTTTATTAAAATTTCTTTGAACCCCTATAGGAGAAGCATATATTNTTCTGAGTTGGGAGAATGTGAGAGCTCTAAGATAGAAAGTGTGGAAACCATATCTAATCAGAGAAAAAAGGATTCTGAATTCAAAAATCATGAAACTGTGCTTAATTAGCACCATGGTTTGTAGAACACCCAGGGGTATCAACAGAACAAAGTCCCAAATGACTAGCAAAGCCTAGAAGAAAAAAGGAGCAGTTAGCCCCAAATGTACCTGCTTCCCATTTGGTCTTTCACTCATAGTCACTGGGTATTGGCTACGGCATATATAAAACCCATCTATGTATAAATTTGGGTTCACCAGGTCAAAATGTTAAGAAAAAATGATAAAAAATAAAATACAGCAAATGAAACAACTAACATCTAAGGAAGAAAATTTACTATGTGAAACAGAAACTTAAGAATCTTAATGAGCATATTCATACAATGTGAAAGAAGACTGCAACAACAAAAAATAATTAACTAATGCTCTTGAGAATCAAAACCTCAGAAGTTTCTCTGAATAACAGAATGAGCATAATTGAAAGGAGAATTAGCAAGATAGAGCATCACATTGAATAATTATAATACAATGCAAATGGCCAAATAGAACTAAATAAAAAAGTTTACAAGATACAGAGGAAAGTTTTAGACTTTTCAACATCTATCTGATAAAAATTTAGTTGGGGATGGGGGGCGGAAAGATAGAGGGAAAGAAATAATTAAAGAAATTTTTTTTTAACTTTCAAAACTGGAGAAAAATTTGAATCTTGAGATTTAAAGTACCTACACAGTAACAAGTAAGTTTAATGTAGAGATTCTTACTTTTAGCCACTTGGTAACATTTTGAAATATAAAAGAGAAAGTAGTAGAATCTTCCATAGAAATTAAGAAAGAAGAAGTAATCTACCACGGAATAAACATCACATTGATAATAAACTTTTTATTGGACCCATTCCTATTAGATATTAGAACAAATTGGGTGATATAAAGGAATTATATAAGAAAAAAAAAAGTTATGAAGTGAGAATCCTGTTCTCTGCCAAAGCAACATTCAATTTTGGAATGAAACAAAAGAAAGTTTATCAATAGCATCATACAAATATGGTAAAAATTTAATGGATATATTCAGGATTTAATGGTAGCATAAAAACTTATATAGGAGCAAGATTTCTGTACAAAGAGATAAAAAGAAACTATATATATATATATATATATCAATGTAACTGAAGAAAGAAAAGTGAGAGGAGGAAAGCAATAGGAAAGTGCAGAAAAAAATAGAAAGATGTTTAAATCTATCAGTAATCAAAATACTTAAAAGATGAGATGAAGATTTAGCTACACAGTAGTGCAAAGATGTGAAACTAAGCAGGAATGAAATTTGAGAATAAAGGGAAAGAAAAAATTTACTATGTACATTAGTGTATATACTAGGCAATGATGATCAAAGAAAATGTATAGCAATGTATTATACAAAATAAAAATGAGTGTGCAATGCCTAAATGATTGAAGGAATGTATTAGAAATAACATTCAAAATGGACATCTGATTAAGAAATATCTAGATGCCCTAGTGCTGGCAAGGAGAATATCTTTTTTAAAGATTAAAGTTTATTCAAAGAAAGCTTGACAGAGACTGAGAATCTCCCCATTCATTTATTGTGATCAGCCAATGGTCAAGGAATTTTGCTCCATGATACTCTCCAAACACTGACTTTTGAGAGTGTTCCAAGAGTTCTTTATAAAGTAACTTTATAAAATCTAAATTTTGCCTCAATATAGAAGCAAACAAAATTCTGAAAAAAGATCTAGATATAAGTTAGATAATCTGTAGCAGTCCATTGATGGCTACCTGATAATGCTAAAGTATTTCAAGTGGGACTTTGCTAAGTTCTTATATGAAATGACCCACTCAACAAAGATAAATTGGTCACCGTTCTTAGCCCACATTAATGGTGTAATTGACAAAATTGCTAAGAGAGTCTTCAGGCAGTGATTCATCCATGAACAGTTTAATTGTAGGAAAACTATCAGTTCAGTTGCTCAGTCATATCCAACTCTTTGCGACCCCATGGACTGCAGCATGCCAGGCTTCCCTGTCTAACACCAACTCCCAGAGCTTGCTCAAACTCATGTCCATTGAGTTGGAGATGCCATCCAACCATCCCATCCTCTGTCGTTTCCTTCTCCTCCAGCCTTCAATCTTTCCCAGCATCAGGGTCTTTTCTAATGAGTAGTCCTTTGCATCAGGTGGCAAAGTATTAGAGTTTCAGCTTCAGCATCAGTCCTTCCAAAGAATATTCAAGACTAATTTCCTTTAGGATGGACTGGTTGGATCTCCTTGCAGTCCAAGGGACATTCAAGAGTATCCCCATTCTTATCATCAACAGATATGATCATCTTTATTCAACACCCTCCTAAGTAATGTAGGAGATAGGAAGAATAAAAGAAAAGCAGGCCTCAGCAAGGGCCACAAAAGAAATTTATAATTATTGATAAATTGGATGCTATCAGGCATGAGACTCTCGGAACAAGTCCAGAGAGAACAGTTTTATAGTATTGAAAACTAGATATGATCCTGGGGTTGGAAAACCAACCCCAGACTGTTTTACAACTGGTGCCTCAGAATCACATGTTTTACCTATCTGGTGGAAAATCTATAGATGAGAATATTAGTCTTAGTTACTGATTTATTATTACTTTGCCAACAAAGGTCCTTCTAGTCAAGGCTATGGTTTTTCCAGGAGTCATGTGTGGATGTGAGAGTTGGACTGTGAAGAAGGCTGAGAGCCAAAGAATTGATGCAATTGAACTGCGGTGTTGGAGAAGACTCCTGAGAGTCCCTTGGACTTCAAGGAGATCCAACCAGTCCATCCTAAAGGAGATCAGTTCTAGGTGTTCTTTGGAAGGAGTGATGCTAAAGCTGAAACTCTAGTACTTAGGCCACCACATGTGAAGAGTTGACTCACTGGAAAAGACTCTGATGCTGGGAGGGATTGGGGGCAGGAGGAGAAGGGGACGACAGAGGATGAGATGGCTGGATGGCATCATTGACTCAGTGGATGTGAGTATGAGTGAACCCTGGGTGTTGGTGATGGACAGGGTGGCCTGGTGTGCTGCGATTCACGGGGTCGCAAAGAGTCGAGCATGACTGAACGCTGAACTGAACTGAACTGACTGTTTCTTAGTTACTCAACGGTTAATGATCACTTTGTTCTTTAGCTCTGAAGGCCACATGAGTTATAGCTTAATTCCCTTCATATTCTTTCCTTCACGGCTGAAAGTACAATAAAGCTGGCTTGGATTCAGTTTCACCTTCACCTTGGAGCAATGTTGGTCCCCTGATCCTCACTTTCCCCTGAAGTCTTGTGTCTTGTTTCTCATTCTCCCACTGTATTGCACTTTCAGAAACCCTGCTTGCTAGTAAACTTTGTAAAGCCTATTACCCAGAGACTTGGTTTTCTGGAAAAGACATCAAGGGAGTACAGTCCTTGATCCCTGATAGAAAGAACTTTAAAAGGTGCTTCTAACAATTAACACAGAAGTCTAATGCTAAAGAATAGATCTTTGGATCATCTTCCAAAGAAGGAAACAAACCGTCCNATCTCCCCATTCATTTATTGTGATCAGCCAATGGTCAAGGAATTTTGCTCCATGATACTCTCCAAACACTGACTTTTGAGAGTGTTCCAAGAGTTCTTTATAAAGTAACTTTATAAAATCTAAATTTTGCCTCAATATAGAAGCAAACAAAATTCTGAAAAAAGATCTAGATATAAGTTAGATAATCTGTAGCAGTCCATTGATGGCTACCTGATAATGCTAAAGTATTTCAAGTGGGACTTTGCTAAGTTCTTATATGAAATGACCCACTCAACAAAGATAAATTGGTCATCGTTCTTAGCCCACATTAATGGTGTAATTGACAAAATTGCTAAGAGAGTCTTCAGGCAGTGATTCATCCATGAACAGTTTAATTGTAGGAAAACTATCAGTTCAGTTGCTCAGTCATATCCAACTCTTTGCGACCCCATGGACTGCAGCATGCCAGGCTTCCCTGTCTAACACCAACTCCCAGAGCTTGCTCAAACTCATGTCCATTGAGTTGGAGATGCCATCCAACCATCCCATCCTCTGTCGTTTCCTTCTCCTCCAGCCTTCAATCTTTCCCAGCATCAGGGTCTTTTCTAATGAGTAGTCCTTTGCATCAGGTGGCAAAGTATTAGAGTTTCAGCTTCAGCATCAGTCCTTCCAAAGAATATTCAAGACTAATTTCCTTTAGGATGGACTGGTTGGATCTCCTTGCAGTTCAAGGGACATTCAAGAGTATCCCCATTCTTATCATCAACAGATATGATCATCTTTATTCAACACCCTCCTAAGTAATGTAGGAGATAGGAAGAATAAAAGAAAAGCAGGCCTCAGCAAGGGCCACAAAAGAAATTTATAATTATTGATAAATTGGATGCTATCAGGCATGAGACTCTCAGAACAAGTCCAGAGAGAACAGTTTTATAGTATTGAAAACTAGATATGATCCTGGGGTTGGAAAACCAACCCCAGACTGTTTCACAACTGGTGCCTCAGAATCACATGTTTTACCTATCTGGTGGAAAATCTATAGATGAGAATATTAGTCTTAGTTACTGATTTATTATTACTTTGCCAACAAAGGTCCTTCTAGTCAAGGCTATGGTTTTTCGAGTAGTCATGCGTGGATGTGAGAGTTGGACTGTGAAGAAGGCTGAGAGCCAAAGAATTGATGCAATTGAACTGCGGTGTTGGAGAAGACTCCTGAGAGTCCCTTGGACTTCAAGGAGATCCAACCAGTCCATCCTAAAGGAGATCAGTTCTAGGTGTTCTTTGGAAGGAGTGATGCTAAAGCTGAAACTCCAGTACTTAGGCCACCACATGTGAAGAATTGACTCACTGGAAAAGACTCTGATGCTGGGAGGGGTTGGGGGCAGGAGGAGAAGGGGACTACAGAGGATGAGATGGCTGGATGGCATCACTGACTCAATGGACGTGAGTTTGAGTGAACCCTGGGTGTTGGTGATGGACAGGGTGGCCTGGTGTGCTGTGATTCACGGGGTCACAAAGAGTCGGGCATGATTGAACACTGAACTGAACTGAACTGACTGTTTCTTAGTTACTCAACGGTTAATGATCACTTTGTTCTTTAGCCCTGAAGACCACATGAGTTATAGCTTAATTCCCTTCATATTCTTTCCTTCACGGCTGAAAGTACAATAAAGCTGGCTTGGATTCAGTTTCACCTTCACCTTGGAGCAATGTTGGTCCCCTGATCCTCACTTTCCCCTGAAGTCTTGTGTCTTGTTTCTCATTCTCCCACTGTATTGCACTTTCAGAAACCCTGCTTGCTAGTAAACTTTGTAAAGCCTATTACCCAGAGACTTGGTTTTCTGGAAAAGACATCAAGGGAGTACAGTCCTTGATCCCTGATAGAAAGAACTTTAAAAGGTGCTTCTAACAATTAACACAGAAGTCTAATGCTAAAGAATAGATCTTTGGATCATCTTCCAAAGAAGGAAACAAACCGTCCCTTGGCAGTAGCTATGGTAGTCTGAAACAGAGATTCCAAAAAGAATTTGTGATAACCTTCTGAATCTGTGTGTAGCTCAAAATCTTCTAGATACTTCTCTTCTTGTTCAAGTATACAGTGATATAAAGCTGACAAATTATATTAAAGATCTTCAAAACAAGATATCCAAAAGACTAGCCAAACATCCCAGATTAAGAAATCCTTCTTTTTCACTCTAACTTTATCCTTGCATATCTCTTTCTACTTTGTCCAGTTTGCCTTTAGAAATGTCTGATAGCATAGCACTTATAATATGACCTTGTTGAAGATACTTTTCTTAAAATGGCTATGCTTTTTTTCTTTATTTTCAAAGTATTATAAGCTATTTCCAACTCTATCACTAGAACCCCACAGATGGTGAACACAGACAATGAATTTTATACCCATTTGGATGAAAATCAAATTGACACTAGCTTGCAGTGGACTCTTCTGTTAGCTGAAATAACTCTACACTATTAATGTCTAGTCATGTAAAACCTGAACTCTAACTGCAGAATAGAAAAATATTTATGTGAAATATCAATAACCTCAGATATGCAGATGACACCACCCTTATCGCAGAAAGTGAAGAGGAGCTAAAAAGCCTCTTGATGAAATTGAAAGAGGAGAGCAAAAAAGTTGGCCTAAAGCTCAACATTCAGAAAACGAAGATAATGGCATCCGGTCCCATCACTTCATGGGAAATAGATGGGGAACCAGTAGAAACAGTGTCAGACTTTATTTTTGGGGGCTCCAAAATAACTGCAGATGGTGATTGCATCCATGAAATTAAAAGACGCTTACTCTTTGGAAGAAAAGTTATGACCAACCTAGATAGCATATTCAAAAGCAGAGGCATTACTTTGCCAGCTAAGGTTTGTCTAGTTAAGGCTATGGTTTTTCCAGTGGTCATGTATGGATGTGAGAGTTGGACTGTGAAGAAGGCAGAGTGCTGAAGAATTGATGCTTTTGAACTGTGGTGTTGGAGAAGACTCTTGAGAGTCCCTTGGACTGCAAGAAGATCCAATCAGTCCATTCTGAAGGAGATCAGTCCTGGGATTTCTTTGGAAGGAATGATGTTAAAGCTGAAACTCCAGTACTTTGGCCACCTCATGCGAAGAGTTGACTCATTGGACAAGACTCTGATGCTGGGAGGGATTGGGG
>SJYW01046107.1:144839-177744 GCA_006410735.1 Raphicerus campestris | reverse complement strand
AAAGTTATGACCAACCTAGATAGCATATTCAAAAGCAGAGGCATTACTTTGCCAGCTAAGGTTTGTCTAGTTAAGGCTATGGTTTTTCCAGTGGTCATGTATGGATGTGAGAGTTGGACTGTGAAGAAGGCAGAGTGCTGAAGAATTGATGCTTTTGAACTGTGGTGTTGGAGAAGACTCTTGAGAGTCCCTTGGACTGCAAGAAGATCCAACCAGTCCATTCTGAAGGAGATCAGTCCTGGGATTTCTTTGGAAGGAATGATGTTAAAGCTGAAACTCCAGTACTTTGGCCACCTCATGCGAAGAGTTGACTCATTGGACAAGACTCTGATGCTGGGAGGGATTGGGGACAGGAGGAGAAGGGGATGACAGAGGATGAGATGGCTGGATGGCATCACTGACTCAATGGACATGAGTTTGAGTGAACTCCGGGAGTTGGTGATGGATAGGGAGGCCTGGTGTGCTGTGATTCATGGGGTCGCAAAGAGTTGGACACGACTGAGCAACTGAACTGAACTGAACTGAAATGAAATATGGCAGTCTCCATGGCAGCTCAGGATACAGCTGAGTTAAGTATACAGATCTTGGGGCATCAGTAGTCCATGTGTTGTGTCCAGAGAGCCTCTGACCTTCAGCATATGAGTTTTTTAATTCCACTTGAGTAATTTGCCTTCCCCAACAAACAGAGAACCAGTGTAATGGTATCATGCTAAATAATATATTGGAAAAAGAAATGGCAATCTACTTCAGTATTCCTGTCTGGGAAATCCCATGACAGAGGAACATAGTGGGCTATAGTCTATGGGGCAGCAAGAGTTGGACACAACTTAGTGACTAAACCACCACCACCATATAATTATTAAAATTCTATTTTAGATTGGAAATACATGTCTTCATTCATTTTCTACTCAGAAACCTTATTGGTAACTATAGGGTGATTGTTCGAGAGTTTCAGGTACACAAGAACCTGAAACCATGGACCATTTCTCATGAACCATGAACCACTGAGTGTTTACTCAGAAATTACCAATGAAATCAGCAGAAGCTAAATAGAAGGTTTACTCACAAATGTCATTAACTCGATTTTATGTACACCATTCACAAATAGTAATTCCTACAATTAAATTATAAAATTTAGACTAAGAAATGTATCACCAACCTTAGTCAAAATTATAAATTATAATTCTATCATGCTGAAGGATTCACACACTGAAGCTCTTGGATCAAGTGATGGCAGATAATGCAATAACTTTAAGGTTTCCGTTAGTTAGCAAGGCAGTTTCTTTACCATTGCTAAAACTTTACATTGTACTTGGTCTGCTTGGACTGCCATAATAAAATATCATAGACTGGGTGGCTCAAGCAAGATACAATTCTTTTTTCAAGTTCTGAAGTCTGGAAATCCAAGATCAAGGTGACAGCAGGCTTGGTTTATAGTGAGGGCTCTCTTCCTGACTTGAAGACACCCGGGCAGGATAGTAAAAATTTTTTACTCAGAAGTGGCAGGTTGCTATACTAAATACCTAAAAAGGTGAAAGTGGCATTGGGTTTGGGTAGACATTAGAGTCTGGAAAAGTTTGGAATCACCAGCTAGAAAAAGCCTAGATTATCTTGAAAGAACTGCTGGTCAAAAAAAGAGTAAAAAGTATGATTCTGGTAAAAGGTGATTTTGGTACAATCTCAGGAAGAAAAGTGGAAAGCCAATAAGAAGGGTTCTATCATCTTAAAGAATGCCTATATCATCATGAACAGAGGTTGGTAAAAATGTGAACTTTAAACGTCCTTCTAGTGAAGTCTCAGATGGAAATGAGAAACATGTGATTCTAAACTGGAAGGAACAAGGATCCTCAGTATATCAGTGGCAAAGAACTCAGCCAAAGTGTGTTCTAGTGATCTTGGAAAAGTAAAATTTGCTTGTGTTGAACCTGGATATTTAGCTGAGATTTCTAAAAAAAGTGTTGAAGGTGATTTCTCCTTATTGATAATAAAATNGAACAAGGATCCTCAGTATATGCAGTGGCAAAGAACTCAGCCAAAGTGTGTTCTAGTGATCTTGGAAAAGTAAAATTTGCTTGTGTTGAACCTGGATATTTAGCTGAGATTTCTAAGAAAAGTGTTGAAGGTGATTTCTCCTTATTGATGATACTAAAATGCGAAGGGAGGAACATAAATTGAAAGAATTGTTAATGCAAAACCTTCAGAATGTTCACATTTGGCAAAATCTCAGCTTATCAGTATTGCAAAAAGTAATAAAATATGTTCTGGAAAAGACATCAAAAGTATGGCTGGACAATCACTCCAAAGAGATTATCCACAGATTTAACCACCCATCTTACCTAGAGCCAGAACAGAGATGTGAAATGAATCAGAACCCTACAGTCCTTGNAGTGTTTTGCCTATGTTCTCCTCTAGGAGTTTTATAGCTTCTGGACAATTTACTTCTTTTTACTTTAATTCTCTTCAATTTTGGTACCAGCTATAAGTTAGTACTAATAAGGCATTTATTTGGGGCTTCCCAAAATAGAGGTGGCTCAGACAGTAAAGAATCTGCCTGCAATGCAGGAGACTCAGGTTTTATCACTGGGTTGGGAAAATCTCCTGGAGAAGGGAATGGCAACCCACTCCAGTATTTTTGCCTGGAGAATTCCATGGACAGTGGAGCCTGGCAGGCTACAATCCATGAGGTTGCAAAGGGTTGGACATGACTGAGTGACTAGCACTCACTTTATGGCCTCTATTTAGCAAACAAAAATTTCTCTAAAGTTTTGATATCCAGTGGACATAAACCAATATTCATATGGAGCTATTTATATTAGTTAAACTGACATAAAATTAAAAATTTTTTCCTGATTTGCACTTGCCACATTTTAAGAGCTCCATAGCCACAGTATACAATATAGAATAGAACTTTAGCATCATCATAGAAAGTTTTATCAGAGAGCTGTGCTAATGGTGGTTTTGAACATTTGGCTACAGCTGAGAAATATCTATATATTTAATTCATTTTAACCAAATTAAGTTTGTAATATTATGCCCTATTTATATAAATAGGGATGTAGTTATCATGAATGAGATGCAATAATTTAGCAGTATAAAAGATCTGTAAGAAGTTTCTTCCTTTAATAAAATGTTCAAAGTACTCCCTTTGAGAAAAGGATCAATATAAAGTGACTTACAGTGATAACTGTGAACATTTTCTATTTCATATTTTTGATTCACTAACAGGTGGAATAAGGCAAGAAAAACAAATAAAGGTAAAGAGATTAGAAACAAGAAAAAAATGAGTCATTATTCACATATAATATGATAAGTATGAAAGAATATCTAAAGATTCCACAGCTAAATATTATTTTTAGTAAGAACAATATATATATATATGTATTTAAATTGACAGTCAGAATTCCAGCATATTTACAGGCTTGGAAAGGATCTGCTAAGTCACTTCAGTCGTGTCTGACTCTGTGTGACCCCATAGACGGCAGTCCACCATGCTCCCCCGTCTCTGGGATTCTCTAGGAAAGAACACTGGAGTGGGTTGCCATTTCCTTCTCCAATGCATGAAAGTGAAAAGTGAAAGGGAAGTCGCTCAGTTGTGTCTGACTCTTCGCGACCCCATGGACCGCATCCTACTAGGCTCCTCTGTCCATGGGATTTTCCAGGCAAGAGTACTGGAGTGGGGTGCCATCACCTTCTCCGTTGGAAAGCATAGCTACTACTAAAATATATTTGAAGGAGAAAATAGGGAGAGAATTTGCTAGCTGGGAAATATATAATAAAGCAGTAGTAATTAAGAGAAAATGGAATTGTAAAGAAATATAAATTGATAATGTAACAAAACTGGACCTAGAAGTTGACTGACATAAATATGGCACCTGATAAGTCCATCACGGTCTTTGTTCTAGTCAATAAATATTTGACATACTGTCTCTCCAAGTGATAAAATATACCCATCCCAAACATTCAGTCATATCAACAAACTCAAACAACATTTTCTCTGATGAGGTATAGTGAGTTCTAACATAAATTGCAGTTACAGATGCTATTGAACTAAAAACACAAATTATGTACACTCCATACATCTAATACATACTGATAATTGGGGTTTAGAAAAAAATCTAGTCACAACAAACACTGCTATTTAGGAAAGAGAAAAATGAGGACCATCTATGATCCATCAGTCTGTAGCAACTCTAAAATTTCATTGAGAAGACATTCCAAAGGACATATATTCTGAGATTAGTGGGTAGGAATAAACCATTAAGGTGTGAATCCCACTCCATTTATTCTTTGTAAGTTTATAATCTGTGTTTCTGTGGGTTGCCTTGACATGTCTTCTGTGGTCTTGTCTATCAGACACTGTGAAAGGTCTGAGATTCTACCATATTTGTGGTTAAACATGATATCTGCTACAGTTTCATAAATGTTGATAGAAAACTTGAGTCCTGGAATAGAGGCAAATAATTTTATTATTCACAATAAAAGCACTAGCAAGAAAGTCAACATTTTTTGTGCCTGTCTACTCCCCCAGTTCCCACAGTGTGACATTAAGAAGACTAGATGATCCTTGAATAATACAGTGGGTTGCATTATTCCAAAAAATATGAATTTAAGGAACACATGTCTTTTATAAGGGGCAGTGAGACTACCTGATTCAGAAAGAGACATTATCTTTCTTATTACAGACAATAAACATTCCAGATTTTTGTCTAGAGAGACATTCTTTCTATTTTCCAAAGCTGTTCACTATGTAAACATCATTGCAAATACAGTTCAGAACTATATAGCCTCTTAACACTTGCTTTTTTATCTTTCACCTGGGCCAGGTTTGGAGTAAGCATTGCATAATAAGTCCTCCAGGGAAAATAGGACAAGGGTTAGAAAGACTTTTTTAGATTGTTTCTTGATTGTAAAAGGTTTGGGCAGTCAGAATCATTTTTTAGTTCAGTATTATTATGTCTTTGGCAGACAAAAATCTTCAAATTTAGTTTAAAAAAATGTTGCTTGTTACCTATTTGTTTGTATACAACTCCATGTGTTGTTAACCATATGTATGGGCTTAGACTTGACATTTCTTTTTATGTGGTTTTATTGTGGATATTCTGAGCCTAATGGTTTGATTAAGAGAGCCAACATCCTTACCCTAAAAAAAAAAAAATCAATTACTGTTAATACTACCTGGTTCTTTCAACCCATTCAGGTATTTTAAACATTGGTGTCTGGGTTTAACCTAGATTTCCTAGTTGCCATTATGCTGAGCTCTCATTGTCTTTGGTGGCTCATCAGTTCAGTTCAGTTCAGTCACTCAGTCGTGTCTGAGTCTTTGTGACCCCATGAATCACAGCTCACCAGGCCTCCCTGTCCATCACCATCTCCCGGACTTCATTCAAACTCATGTCCATCAAGTCGGTGATGCCATCCAGCCATCTCATCCTCTGTCGTCCCCTTTTCCTCCTGCCCCCAATCCCTCCCAGCATCAAAGTCTTTTCCAGTGAGTCAACACTTCTCATGAGGTGGCCAAAGTACTGGAGTTTAAGCTTTAGCATCATTCCTTCCAAAGAACACCCAGGGCTGATCTCCTTTAGGATGGACTGGTTGTATCTCCTTGCAGTCCAAGGGACTCTCGAGAGTCTTCTCCAACATCACAGTTCAAAAGCTATGGTGGCTCATAGCATGTCTCAATTTTGTTTTTTATTTTTTAGAATTAATATGTTGCCACACAGAACTCTCCAGTCCCTAAATTTCTGAACTTTATTCCCTTCTTGCAAAGGGGAGATTTTTTTTTTTTTTACCTTAGAGTAACCATATCAAATGCAACCAAATAAAAGTCAATAGACAAACATTATTAACATCCTTTTTCCCAACTTCTATTCCTAAAACTATAACATGTACTAAAGCCATTGTCTGCCTTTCAAATCACAGGTGAAAATATGAACTAGTATCATGGCTCTTCCTTCCATGGACTGTCATGTTTCCAACTCTCAATAGTAGTTTGCTTTTTTCTTACATCCAGGCATATATTTTAGGCTTTTTCAAATTATGATAGTACCCTAATTCTAAGTACCAGTTTCTATAACACAGTCTGTAGTACCAGTTTCTATAACACAGTCTGTAATTTTCTATAGCAAGCAAACCTCAAAGTCTCAGTTGTTTAAAGAGAGATTACTTTCCTACACATCACATATGTCTTTTGAGTGTAGGTAGGGATATGTTGCTTCCAATTGTCTCATAGCAACCTAAACAGATAAATCAGCTTCTTTTCTGAATGTTGTGGGACACTGAGCCAGAGAAAGAAAAAAGTAGTGGGGGAAGAGGGTCTTGCACGGACAATTAGATGTTCAAACGCAGAAGAGACACAGCTATTTTCTTAGAATTCATATTCTTGACCAGCATACCTCACTCATTCTCAAAGTGTCAGCAAGTATGTTGGTGCCTATGTTTGGATGATGTGGATGTTTAGTTGCTATATTGTGTCCAGCTCTTTTGCAACTACATGGACTATAGTCTGCTTGTTTCCTCTGTTCATGGGATTTTCCAGGCAAGAATACTGAAGCGGGTTATAATTTCCTTCTCCAGGGGCTCTTCCTGACCCAGAAACCCAACTTGCATCTCCTGTATCGGTAGGTAGGTGGATGCTTTACCACTGAGACACTTGAAGTCCCATTTAGATGGTAAATAGTGTAATCATAATTTTTATGTGCTCTGGGAAAGTAAAAATGTTGTGTGTCTCATTTCACTGCAGGGCTTAATACATTACATAATAAAAATTAATATAAGTAGAATATTAGAAATGTACAATAGAAAACAACTGTCATAGCAGTTGAAATGTTTATGAAGAATGGGAAAGAGAAAGCACATGATGTGGGAACAGTATATGGTAGGGGGGCTTGAAAAGTTGCAGGGAGTTCTGTGTCTTCATTTGCTAAGTGGTATGGGTATTCACTTCATAATGAAGAAGGATGAGAGAAAGGAGGTTAGATTCAGAAAATCCAGTGACCTATCCCTTTCAGAATACACATGGGGCCTGAAGACATGCACATATTGGGTGTGGTGGGGGGTGGGGGGTTGTATGTTCTGTCACCTATAAGGTTGAATGTTCAGCTGAATCCTATTGCCTGATTATTGTTGCTTCTGCCACAGATGCTGACAGGGCTCTTGAGGCCTGAGCTGGATACTCAACCAGAAAAGGAATAATAATACAGAAGTTTGGAAATGGAGAGTAATAAGCCAAGGTGCCAGGAGTTGCTGATAATAGGGACCTTAGGAGTTGAGTTGAAGAAAGGCATTCTGTGCCTCTTTCAAATGATTCCTGAACCAACCATGGGCAGGGGACAGATGTGGCTTCTACAAGCTCTTCTCTTTACTTGTGTGACATGCTTAATCTATATAATAGAATTAGACACAGTGAGACAGTATAACATAGCTAAATATGAATTGCTTTGAGATTAGGCAAATCTGTACTGCAATATCAGTTCTACTATTTATTTATATGTGAACTTAGAAAAGTAATTTAACAATATCTAAGCATTTTATCTGTAAAGCACTGTGATACAAATATTCAATTACTAGGGCACTGTGAGTTAATACCTAAGAAGTACCTAACATAATGCATGGCACAAGGTTGCTATTCAATAAATGTCAACAGCTGGTATTATGATCATTGATAGTATCATTTTTTATTTATAGTCATAGTACCTGATGCTTACTTATATGTCCTCTTTAGAAGTCAGGAAGTCAGTAAATACTTTGTGTTCCCTATTTAATGTGGAATGCTATGTACTTTATTATCTATTCCATATTATTTTGCTATTTTATACAGTCCTTAAAGCACAGAAATAAAAAATTACACTTTTGTAGAAGACACCAGAAACAAGTGTTTGATTATAGTAAGGTACTTTGATTGATAAGACTCAACAATAAAGACAATGAAAATACCACTACGTACTTTTTCAGAACAGCCACAGTCCAGAATACTGACAGCATCAAACACTGGCATGGTTGTGCATCAGTTATTCATTGCTAGTGGGAGTACAAAATGGTAGAGGCATTTTGGATGACAGTTTGGCAGCTTCTTACAAAAACAAAATGGCTCTTGGCCATATACCCTGTCATCACACTTCCTGGTATTTACCCCAATGTGTTGAAAGATCCTGTCCACACAAAAATTTTCTTACAGATGTTTATAGCAGCTTTATTCACAATTATCAAAACTTGAGATCAAAAAGATTCCCTTCAGGGCTTCACTGGTTGTTCAGTGG
Organism: Raphicerus campestris; assembly: GCA_006410735.1. Taxonomy (NCBI): domain Eukaryota; kingdom Metazoa; phylum Chordata; class Mammalia; order Artiodactyla; family Bovidae; genus Raphicerus; species Raphicerus campestris. The sequence continues at coordinate 169,489 of SJYW01046107.1, read as the reverse complement.
TAAAACATTTGCTTGCTAATACAGAAGACACGGATTTTATCCTTGACTCAGCAGGATCCCATGTGCCACGAAGCAACTAAGCTTGTGTGCCATAACTACTCTAGAGCCTATTAGCCACAACTCTTGAGACCATGTGCCATGACAATTGAAACCCAAGNCTTGACCCAGCAGGATCCCATGTGCCACGAAGCAACTAAGCTTGTGTGCCATAACTACTCTAGAGCCTATTAGCCACAACTCTTGAGACCATGTGCCATGACAATTGAAACCCAAGCACCCTAGAGCCCTTACTCCAAAACAAAGGAGGCCTGAGCACCACAATAAGAGAGCTGCTCTCACTCTCTGCAACTGGAGAAAAGTCCTTGCACAGCAATGAAGACCTAGCATGGCCAAAAACAAATAAAATTAAAAAAAAGGATACTCTTCAATTGGTAAGTTATGAGCAAAGTGTGGTGCATCCATCCAGACATACAATATTATTCAGGGGTAAAAATAAATGAGCTATTCAGCCATGAAAAGACATGGAGGAACCTTAACTATATAATATTAAGTGAAAGAAGCCACTCTAAAAAAGGCTACATACTGTACAATTCCATGTATATGGAATTCTGGGATAGAAAAAAACTACAGAGATGGTAAAAGGATCAGTGGTCTCCAGAAGCTGGAGGAGGTGGGAGTGAAGAAAAGAATGGATAAGAAGAGCACAGAAGATTATGAGAGTAAAAAATTTTCCATATGATACTACAATGGTAGATAAATGTCATTATACACTTGTCTAAATCCACTGAATGTAACATGGACTTGAACTTGAACAAATTTCAGAAGATAGTGGAGGACAGGGAAGCTTGGGGTGCTACAGTCCATGGGGTCTCAAAGAGTCAAACATGACAGAGAAAGAACAACAGCAACAATTGAATGTGAAACAAGCTATATACAACTAAATACAAATCAAAGACGCTGAAAAGTTAATGATGTACCAATGTAGGTTTATGATTGTAACCAGTGTGTATTGTCGGGAGGTGGGAAGTTCATAGCCAGTGAGGTTTTGTTGAAATAAGGCTACATGGGAGTTCTCTATACTTTCTGTTCAGTTTTGCTATGAACCTAAAATTACTCTAAAAAAAGAATATTGATTAATTTTAAAAAGAACTGAAATTGAAAAAAAATATTAAAAAGTTAAGTTACAAAATTATTTGCTACTTTGATTAGTTGGATCTCTTTATTGATTCTCATGGCAGGATATATAGGATAAACTGCTTCAGTGAAGAATCATACAATTAATCACAGAGAAATGAGGCAAACAGAAAGTTAATCTTACATTAAATTATTTGAAACATTCCCTGTTCCATAAAAGCAGGCCAAGGAACACTGACATATACTTCATCTCTCTTCATTCATCTTGCTTCTTTAGAGGGAGATGTGCATAATTAAATTCAAGTTGTCAGTATTTCCAGAAATATGTAGCTAAATAAGACATTCATGTCACTTTGTCTTTCTGATAACTTCCTGGAAAGTTATTCAATTAAATAGGCTAACACGCTGTTATAATGGGAGACATCTCTATGTAAGTTGCTGCAAGGCAAGAGTGACTAATTCAGGCTGCTAGTGTTGCCTCTGAGCCAAGTTTTGACAGGATTTTTAACTTTCTCTCTCTCTCTCTCTCTCTTTTTCCCCCATGGAGTTTTGGCTTTTCAAAATGTGACAGTGAAACAGAAGAGGCTGCAGTTGATTCTGTTCCAAAAAAGGAAAACATCTGGAAGTAGGAAAATAGACAATGGTGCGTGTATGATCTACTTGATACATGCTGTGCCAGGTAGAATTCCTTGCCAGACCTCCCTTTCTTTGTCCTCTTTAACAATATAGACATCCCGCAGTATTCACAGGGGATTTTTTCTAGGATCCTTGCAGATAATCTACAGTTGCTTAAGTCTCTTATATAAAATAGCAGTGTTTGTATATAACCTATGCCCATCATCTCATATATCTTATCTCTGTGTGTGTGTGTGCTAATTCACTTCAGGTGTGTCTGACTACATGACCCAATGAACTATAGCCTGCCAAGCTCCTCTATCCATGGGATTCCCCAGGCAAGAATACTGGAGTGAGTTGCCATGCCTCCTCCAGGGGATCTACTCAACACAGGGATCCAACCCGAGTCACAGATATCTTCTGCATCAAGAACTGGCAGGCCACTAGCACCACTTTTTATCTCTAGATTTCTTATAACACTTAATATAATATAATTACTATGTAGATAATTGTAAATACGATGTAAATGTTGAAAACTGCTGCCAATGTGTAGCAAGTAGAAGTGTTAATTTTGTTTTTTTCTTTCATTCATTTTTGTTTGTTTTCCTAACTGGGTAATGCAGCATGTAGGGTCTTAGTTCCTAGACCAGGGATCAAAACTGCTCCTCCTGCTGTGATAGTGTAGAGTCTTTACCCCTGGATCACCAGAGAAATCCCCAGGTTCAAGTTTTGCTTTTTGGAACTATCTGGATTTTTTTTTTCCCAAATATTTTTGTTAGGGTGTTGGTTGAATCTGGGGATGCAGAGCTCATAGATAAAGAGATTAACTGTACTGAAGCTATGGCCAGTAAACATTTTTCCTTTGCTGCCGTCTCCAGATTAGACTTTGTTAATAAAAAGAGCTAGAGGGGGCACTGTAGGGCTTTCCCCTTCTTCTGATACGTTATTTTTGATAGCAAGAGACCCAGTAAGTCAGCTTGTTGGAAGTCTAATAGCACTGATTTTAGGGACCTTTGTAGACTAGCTATGGTTCTCACTATCCATCAAGTTTTCACCACTGAACAGGCCACTCTTGCATCTGAGCTCTGGGTTGTTCTCTCTGGCAGGTTTCTTCAGCCCTGGGAGGATGGTGTTCTAGTGCAGCCACACCTTCTACAGAGAGATCTGAATTTAAGTTGGGGGATAGATACATTAAATCTGTCCAGTTCTTATTCTGATTTCCTGGATTTTCAGGAGAGTAGTAGCTGAGATATGCATTTACAACTTCTATATACCTTATAATTTTCTTTTAACCTTTAATCACCTAGCTAACAATTTTCTCTTTCAAATTCCTGGTAGTGCTTACATCTTCTAACTAAATGCTGATTGATACACACGTATTAAATATAACTACTGTCAATGAAAAAAAATGTTGCCTCCTATATAGGTGAACAAAGGATGTTATAGTCAGCAAGCCTTCACATTATAGCTGCACTCACAGTTAGCCTGGAGGGAATCTAGAAAAGGAACAGAATGCCTGCCGTTAAGCGATCAGCCCCTGTAGCCACCCTCCAAAGTTGCACCCTGAGGAGACTCAAGATGAGAAAGCACAAGATACTCATCCTAGAGAGCTGAGTTGCATATCAAAGGAATGATTTCGGTTAGCCCAGACTCTGGCATCTTCCCATGCATAGAAAAGTGCTAAATTCATTGACTTGAAATGTCTGGTTTTCTTTATATTTTGTAATATTTTGATGTTCCAATTACCTGGTATTTGTTGCAAAATCTCCTATATAACCTTTCCTCTTTGAAATAGTTTCACAGAACTGAGAGGCTGTGTCCAAGGTTTACGTCCTCAGTTTTGTTCACCAAATAAAACATAGTTCTCAATTTTCAGGTTGTGCATTTTTTTCAATTAGCACTGCTTAGTAACAAGAAGTCCAAACACAGTGATATGAAACAAATTATTTGAAGAGTGGTGGCTAGGGCAAAAAAGCTTATTCTCTCACAATCTTGCTTTGTAACAATGCAACTATTTAAATGGAGCACTCATTTCTTCAATGAGAACTAATGAAAAATTAGTATCTACTAAGATGGGGAAACAATGGAAATAGTGACAGACTTTATTTTGGGGGGCTCCAAAATCACTGTAGATGGTTACTGCAGCCATGAAATTAAAAGACACTTGCTCCTTAGAAGAAAAGTTATGACCAAGCTAGACAGTATATTAAAAAGCAGAGACATTACTTTGCCAACAAAGTTCCATCCAGTCAAGGCTATGTTTTTTCCAGTAGTCATGTATGGATGTAAGAGTTGGACTGTAAAGAAAGCTGAGTACCGAAGAATTGATGCTTTTGAACTGTGGCGTTGGGGAAGACTCTTGAGAATTCCTTGGACTGCAAGGAGATCCAACCAGTCCATCCTAAGGAAATCAGTCTTGGGTGTTCTTTGGATGGACTGATGCCAAAGGTGAAACTCCAATACTTTGGCCACCTCATGTGAAGAGTTGACTCATTGGAAAAGACCCTGATGCTGGGAGGGATTGGGGGCAGGAGGAGAAGGGGACGACAGAGGATGAGATGGCTGGATGGCATCACCGACTTGATGGACGTGAGTCTGAGTGAACTCTGGGAGTTGGTGATGCACAGGGAGGCCTGGCGTGCTGCTATTCATGGGGTCACAAAGAGTCGGACACAACTGAGCGACTGAACTGAACTGATAATATGTATATGTGCATACATTATACATTACCTCACATTATGTATAATGTATAATGTTAGTAATTATACATTACTTACAAATTACTTCATGTTGCTCTCTTCTACATCCAGTCTTGCAAAGGATTTTCCTTGATAGTAGCCAGTGTATAACACTACTACAAAAGAAATTGTGTGTTTGTGTGTGTGAATGAACTACAATAAACCTGTGAAAATACTTACTTTCTTATAAATCACCAGGAAAATGAAAACAAAAGCACAAGAAATGTGACAACACTCATCTATCCATTTGTCAAAAACAGTTTGCATCTGCTGTAGAATCTGCCACTCATTCACACAATTGTATGGTTTTGAGAGTATGAATTGCTAAATCTTTAAGAAAGCAGCTTGCCAACATCTGTAGTAAAATGTATGGATCATTTGAATATTTACTGGGAATTTATCTACTGGATACACTGACAAAAAATGTCAAGTTATTTATGTGAATTGTTTATTGCAGCATATTTGCAATGACAAAACTTTAAGTAATCTAAATTTCAATTAATATATCATTCTTCAAATATAGAATGTTACCTACAACACAAGTATCCACAATTATTTAAAGGAATTAAGGGGATCAATGTTTACATACATGAGACTAAGTCAAAGATATATTCTTAAAGGGAAAGAAAAAAGTAAAGGATAAGGTATAGTGAGTAAATTTTTATGCATTAAAAAATTTGAAGCACTGATTTGCTGATAAATACACATGCTATAACAGGGAAGAAAAAATCTGACTCTCCATTGGATCTGTTTGTTTTACCTTAGCATTTGTATTCTATTGCTTTTTCTAAAAGTTAATCAATAAAGGGATGATGCTTATAGCTCAACATTTCCATAATGGCCCATTTGTATATCAGTCAGAGTCTAGAAGTTGCCTATAGCTTAAAGTAATCACTAATGGCCCCTTTGTAGCCCATCTTGACAAGGACTACCTGGGAATGGCTGCAGGAAAGTAGAACTTAACACATCCTCACTCCCCAGCTCCCAGTCTGGCAGGAAGCAGGAAATAGTTGCAAAAACCTATCACCTTTTTTTTTTTTTTTTTTAAATGTTACCTCCTCACCTCTGCATTTTTCTCTATAAAATAAACTAATATCCAAACCCAGACAAGATGGCTTTTAGGGTCACTAGTCCACCATCTTCTTGGGCTATTAACTTTCTGAATAAAGACACTATTTCTGGCCCCAACAGCTCATCTTTCCATTTACTGGCCTACTGTGCCATGAAATAGATGGAGAAACAGTGGAAACAGTGTCAGACTTTATTTTTAGGGGCTCCAAAATTACTGCGGATGGTGACTGCAGCCATGAAATTAAAAGATGCTTACTCCTTGGAAGAAAAGTTATGACCAACCTAGATAATATACTCAAAAGCAGAGACATTACTTTGCCGACTAAGTTCCATCTAGTCAAGGCTATGGTTTTTCCAGTGGTCATGTATGGATGTGAGAGTTGGACTCTGAAGAAGGCTGAGCACCAAAGAATTGATGCTTTTGAACTGTGGTGTTGGAGAAGACTTTGAGAGTCCCTTGGACTGCAAGGAGATCCAACCAGTCCATTCTGAAGGAGATCAACCCTGGGATTTCTTTGGAAGGAATGATGCTGAAGCTGAAGCTCCAGTACTTTGGCCACCTCATGCGAAGAGTTGACTCATTGGAAAAGACTCTGATGCTGGGAGGGATTGGGGGCAGGAGAAGAAGGGGACGACCGAGGATGAGATGGCTGGATGGCATCACAGACTCGATGGCCGTGAGTCTGAGTGAACTCTGAGAGATGGTGATGAAGAGGGAGGCCTGGGGTGCTGCGATTCATGGGGTCGCAAAGAGTCGGGCACAACTGAGCGACTGAACTGAACTGAACTGTGCCATGAAGAGAATGAGCTTGGACTTGGTAATAATGCCACACCAACAAATACACACATATTTTTCATTTGGTTGGAAGGAAACAAAAGGAAAAGTTAACAAGCTTTGATTTGGGGGAGAATGTCTACTCAAAATTTTTACAATGATTTCAGTTCAGTTCAGTCACTCAGTCAGGTCCTACTCTTTGTGACCCCATGAATTGCAGCACGCCAGTCCTCTCTGTTTCACCAACTCCTGGAGTTTGCCCAAACTCATGTCCATCGAGTCGGTGATACCATCCAGCTATCTCATCCTCTGTCATCCCCTTCTCCTCTTGCCCCCAATCCCTCCCAGCATCAGAGTCTTTTGTTTTTACTCACAATGAGTAAATATTACTTAAAATTAAAAAAATGAAATTAGAAAATAAAGTTACTCTGCCTAGTGTGAGAAACATGCTCCCCAGCCTAAAACCAGAGAATGGACTGGGAGACATGGTGTGGTGGGAAGCGAGGCTTTAATGACAGTCTTGCAAGATGGAGTGCCTGGTGGTCAGGCATACCCAGAGTTTCTACACTGAGCAAGTTATCCTAGCACTCAAGTCCCTCCCCAGTTCCTCATTGGCTGAGTGCTATGGGGTGAACAGTCTTCTTGAATGTGGCCTAGGTTTGTTCCCTCCTTCTTTATGGGCCGGCCCCTTGCTGACACCTTGTCTTCTTTCCTGCACACCTATTCCTAGTCTTATGTTTTGAATTCATCAATAGGACGAATCTGCTGAAAACCCTGATCCCATTCTTATGAGGAGCGGCTATAAATACAGACGAAGCTTTGCTCCCTGTCTGCTGCCCACCTCCTCGTATGCAGCAGGGTTCTCAACAGATCACAGACCAGAACCGGTACCAGTTCATGCATGGCCCATGAGTTGGGAACCCCTGCTCTATTGCTCTTTTGTACTTCACTTGTGGCTCNGTCTGCTGCCCACCTCCTCATATGCAGCAGGGTTCTCAACAGATCACAGACCAGAACCGGTACCAGTTCATGCATGGCCCATGAGTTGGGAACCCCTGCTCTATTGCTCTTTTGTACTTCACTTGTGGCTCTTTCTTACCCAGCCTTTCTTATTAGAATATCAAGAAAATAGAAACTATCACCTCTGTCTGAGAGGTGAAAAATTTTTCCTGTGTTTCTAATGGAGGTTCAGTAAAAATACACAATTCCTTTTTTAATGAAACTGAAGACAAGTATTAAGAATTTAGCTAACTACATCCAGGGAAACTTTTTCTTCCTGAATCTTGAGAACTTCTTTTTGCTAGATAAGTAGATAAATTTAATGGTAAGAATTAGGATGTGGAAGCCCTTCTCACATCAATCTTAATATCAATTTGGAAAAGTAATCTGCTTTTTCATATATGTTGATAGTGCATTACCATGGTTACTAGCCCATAAAACAAATCAACATAGGTCACTCACATTCAGGTGTACATCGCCTTTGTAATCCTTGTATTTTCCTTATTTTTCCAAGTATAGGCATCAGCAGATTTGCAAGCCACACTCTTTGCTTCTACAGTAGATATTTTTGGGGGTCTTCAGCATCCTGCTGCTGAAGAAATTTTCTTATTTTTGCTTAAGAAAAAAATGTTTAAATATAAGTAATAAATACACATAGATCACCAACTTTCTCATACATGCTCTGTTAAAAACAAAAACAAACCCAGACTTGGTTAGGAGAGACTTTACACTAAGGGAGGAAGTGATCAGTGCAGCAAGGAGATCATTCTGACTATTGGATACCAAGTGCCTTAAAGGTTCTGCAATGACACTTTTCTTTTATAGAGAAGAGTGAACAGGACTACAAATAATTGGGTGTGGGGAAATGAAACAAAAAGTTGTGATGTAATTGGACAGTAGATTCAATATTGTTTTATTCTGAGGCCAGTCTCTTCTCAGGAGTGCTGTTAAGGAGGAATTGGATGCTGTCTCAGGCTGAGGGTGGATCCAAGTTCAGAGGCCCAAGGAGAAGAAGTTTCATTAACAAGCCATGGAAGTAAACACAGACCAATTAAATCCGATAGGCAAAGGTTATTTATTCAGGGCTTGCCAGAGCAAGGGAGTCAGTCACTGTCACTTAGATTTGGCTGAAGAAGGCAGAGACATGGGAAAGCTTTATAGTAGAAAAAGTAGTCTTCAGATGTGCCCTGATTTGAAGCTGTTGGCATGAGGACGCCATGGGGCAGGTTCACCAGAAGCGAGGTTTCCTATGTGATGAGTTAAGTGTGCATATTTGACTTTCTCTGCTTGGTCCTAAGTTGAAAACAGGCATGAAAGTTAGGTTCAGTATCAGTTATTAACCAAGTCCTGGCCATTTGGGGATGATTTTTACAGAAGTTATTGTTTAGTTCTGTGGACTGTCACTAGAGATAGCAATCAGACTAGGCTGGCTTCCTGGGTTATTTGTTGTAGACAAAAGTTAGGTTTACTGAGCAGGTGTCTCATATATGGTCCGGTCACTTTAAATATGGTCTGGTTCATCTGTATATTCCTCATGTCAAAGCATTTTGTTTTGATGAATCAATCAGGACAAAACAACTCAGTGAATCATTTACTAGTTAAGAATGGGAATTTGGAAGGCCTCTGTTTGGGCTTTTCATAGGTAAACACAGGACATATCTGGGTATATATTAAATTGATTTAGGAGAAGTATGACTGGTTTTCTGAAGTAAACCATTTCCAGAAACATAAAAGTGTGTGTAAATATGTGTGTGTGGTGGGCATGGTTCTTAATCTTTGCTGTTTTCCAGCATACTTGGACTCAGGTAAAATCCAGCATTCTCATTCCTGAACATTATTGATACAGCCATCTTCATATGTATGTGGAGAGATATGTATTACTGATGGACACAGATGCCTCACAGAAGTTAATCTGAACATGTCTATTGTATATATACATTTATTTTATTTCATCTCAAAAGACAAAATATTTCATTTTCTTCTTCTTAGTGTGAAGGACACTGACATCTTTTTATTCAACTCTGAGTTTTGATGATTGACCTAAAAGTCTTGTAAAAGTTCAGGGAGCTTTGCTTGAAACAGAAATAATAGACACTNCATTGGAAAAGACTCTGATGCTGGGAGGGATTGGGGGCAGGAGGAGAAGGGGACGACCGAGGATGAGATGGCTGGATGGCATCACAGACTCGATGGCCGTGAGTCTGAGTGAACTCTGAGAGATGGTGATGAAGAGGGAGGCCTGGGGTGCTGCGATTCATGGGGTCACAAAGAGTCGGGCACAACTGAGCGACTGAACTGAACTGAACTGTGCCATGAAGAGAATGAGCTTGGACTTGGTAATAATGCCACACCAACAAATACACACATATTTTTCATTTGGTTGGAAGGAAACAAAAGGAAAAGTTAACAAGCTTTGATTTGGGGGAGAATGTCTACTCAAAATTTTTACAATGATTTCAGTTCAGTTCAGTCACTCAGTCAGGTCCTACTCTTTGTGACCCCATGAATTGCAGCACGCCAGTCCTCTCTGTTTCACCAACTCCTGGAGTTTGCCCAAACTCATGTCCATCGAGTCGGTGATACCATCCAGCTATCTCATCCTCTGTCATCCCCTTCTCCTCTTGCCCCCAATCCCTCCCAGCATCAGAGTCTTTTGTTTTTACTCACAATGAGTAAATATTACTTAAAATTAAAAAAATGAAATTAGAAAATAAAGTTACTCTGCCTAGTGTGAGAAACATGCTCCCCAGCCTAAAACCAGAGAATGGACTGGGAGACATGGTGTGGTGGGAAGCGAGGCTTTAATGACAGTCTTGCAAGATGGAGTGCCTGGTGGTCAGGCATACCCAGAGTTTCTACACTGAGCAAGTTATCCTAGCACTCAAGTCCCTCCCCAGTTCCTCATTGGCTGAGTGCTATGGGGTGAACAGTCTTCTTGAATGTGGCCTAGGTTTGTTCCCTCCTTCTTTATGGGCCGGCCCCTTGCTGACACCTTGTCTTCTTTCCTGCACACCTATTCCTAGTCTTATGTTTTGAATTCATGAATAGGACGAATCTGCTGAAAACCCTGATCCCATTCTTATGAGGAGCGGCTATAAATACAGACGAAGCTTTGCTCCCTGTCTGCTGCCCACCTCCTCGTATGCAGCAGGGTTCTCAACAGATCACAGACCAGAACCGGTACCAGTTCATGCATGGCCCATGAGTTGGGAACCCCTGCTCTATTGCTCTTTTGTACTTCACTTGTGGCTCTTTCTTACCCAGCCTTTCTTATTAGAATATCAAGAAAATAGAAACTATCACCTCTGTCTGAGAGGTGAAAAATTTTTCCTGTGTTTCTAATGGAGGTTCAGTAAAAATACACAATTCCTTTTTTAATGAAACTGAAGACAAGTATTAAGAATTTAGCTAACTACATCCAGGGAAACTTTTTCTTCCTGAATCTTGAGAACTTCTTTTTGCTAGATAAGTAGATAAATTTAATGGTAAGAATTAGGATGTGGAAGCCCTTCTCACATCAATCTTAATATCAATTTGGAAAAGTAATCTGCTTTTTCATATATGTTGATAGTGCATTACCATGGTTACTAGCCCATAAAACAAATCAACATAGGTCACTCACATTCAGGTGTACATCGCCTTTGTAATCCTTGTATTTTCCTTATTTTTCCAAGTATAGGCATCAGCAGATTTGCAAGCCACACTCTTTGCTTCTACAGTAGATATTTTTGGGGGTCTTCAGCATCCTGCTGCTGAAGAAATTTTCTTATTTTTGCTTAAGAAAAAAATGTTTAAATATAAGTAATAAATACACATAGATCACCAACTTTCTCATACATGCTCTGTTAAAAACAAAAACAAACCCAGACTCGGTTAGGAGAGACTTTACACTAAGGGAGGAAGTGATCAGTGCAGCAAGGAGATCATTCTGACTACTGGATACCAAGTGCCTCAAAGGTTCTGCAATGACACTTTTCTTTTATAGAGAAGAGTGAACAGGACTACAAATAATTGGGTGTGGGGAAATGAAACAAAAAGTTGTGATGTAATTGGACAGTAGATTCAATATTGTTTTATTCTGAGGCCAGTCTCTTCTCAGGAGTGCTGTTAAGGAGGAATTGGATGCTGTCTCAGGCTGAGGGTGGATCCAAGTTCAGAGGCCCAAGGAGAAGAAGTTTCATTAACAAGCCATGGAAGTAAACACAGACCAATTAAATCCGATAGGCAAAGGTTATTTATTCAGGGCTTGCCAGAGCAAGGGAGTCAGTCACTGTCACTTAGATTTGGCTGAAGAAGGCAGAGACATGGGAAAGCTTTATAGTAGAAAAAGTAGTCTTCAGATGTGCCCTGATTTGAAGCTGTTGGCATGAGGACGCCATGGGGCAGGTTCACCAGAAGTGAGGTTTCCTATGTGATGAGTTAAGTGTGCATATTTGACTTTCTCTGCTTGGTCCTAAGTTGAAAACAGGCATGAAAGTTAGGTTCAGTATCAGTTATTAACCAAGTCCTGGCCATTTGGGGATGATTTTTACAGAAGTTATTGTTTAGTTCTGTGGACTGTCACTAGAGATAGCAATCAGACTAGGCTGGCTTCCTGGGTTATTTGTTGTAGACAAAAGTTAGGTTTACTGAGCAGGTGTCTCATATATGGTCCGGTCACTTTAAATATGGTCTGGTTCATCTGTATATTCCTCATGTCAAAGCATTTTGTTTTGATGAATCAATCAGGACAAAACAACTCAGTGAATCATTTACTAGTTAAGAATGGGAATTTGGAAGGCCTCTGTTTGGGCTTTTCATAGGTAAACACAGGACATATCTGGGTATATATTAAATTGATTTAGGAGAAGTATGACTGGTTTTCTGAAGTAAACCATTTCCAGAAACATAAAAGTGTGTGTAAATATGTGTGTGTGGTGGGCATGGTTCTTAATCTTTGCTGTTTTCCAGCATACTTGGACTCAGGTAAAATCCAGCATTCTCATTCCTGAACATTATTGATACAGCCATCTTCATATGTATGTGGAGAGATATGTATTACTGATGGACACAGATGCCTCACAGAAGTTAATCTGAACATGTCTATTGTATATATACATTTATTTTATTTCATCTCAAAAGACAAAATATTTCATTTTCTTCTTCTTAGTGTGAAGGACACTGACATCTTTTTATTCAATTCTGAGTTTTGATGATTGACCTAAAAGTCTTGTAAAAGTTCAGGGAGCTTTGCTTGAAACAGAAATAATAGACACTCAGTCTCAGTTCAGTTGCTCAGTCGTCTCTGACTCTTTGCAACACCATGAACTGCAGCACGCCAGGCCTGCCTGTCCATCAGCAACTCCTGGAGTTTACTGAAACTCATGTCCATTGAGTTGGTGACACCATTCAACCATCTCATCCTCTGTCATCCCCTGCTCCTTCTGCATTCAATCTTTCCCAACATCAGGGTCTTCTCAAATGAGTCAGCACTTCATATCAGGTGGCCCAAATACTGGAGCTTCAGCTTCAACATCAGTCCTTCCAGACCCAGTACTGATTTCCTTTAGTATGGACTGGGTGGATCTCCTTGAAGTCCAAGGGACTCTCAAGAGTCTTCTCCAATGCCACAGTTCAAAAGCATCAATATTTCTGCACTTAGCTTTCTTTATTGCCCAACTCTCACATCCATACATGACCACTGGACAAACCATAGCCTTGACGAGATGAACCTTTGTTGACAAAGTAATGTCTCAGCTTTTTAATATATTGTCTAGGTTGGTCATAACTTTCCTTCCAAGGAGTAAGCATCTTTTAGTTTCATTACTGCAGTCACCATCTACAGTGATTCTGGAGCCCCCCAAAATAAAGTCAGCCACTGTTTCCACTGTTTCCCCATATATTTGCCATGAAGTAATGAGACCAGATGCTATAATCATAGTTTTCTGAATGTTGAGCTTTAAGCCAACTTTTTCACTCTACTCTCTCATTTTCATTAAGACTCTCTTTAGTTCTTCTTCACTTTCTGCCATAAAGGTGGTATCATCTGCATATCTGAGGTTATTGATATTTCTCCTGGCAATCTTGATTCCAGCTTGTGCTTCCTTCCGCCCAACATTTCTCATGATGTACTCTGCATATAAGTTAAATAAGCAGGGTGACAATATACAGCCTTGTCATACTCCTTTTCCTATTTGGAAGCAGTCTGTTGTTCCTTGTCCAGTTCTAACTGTTGCTTCCTGACCTGCATATAGGTTTCTCAAGAGGCAGGTCAGGTGGTTTGGTATTCCCATCTCTTTCAGAATTTTCCACAGTTTTGTTATCCATACAGTCAAAGGCTTTGGCTTAGTCAATAAAGGATAAATAGATGTTTTTCTGGAATTCTCTTGCTTTTTCAATGATCCAGTGAATGTTGGCAATTTGATCTCTGTCTCCTCTGCCTTTTCTAAAACTAGCTTGAACATCTGAGAGTTCACAGTTTATGTATTGCTGAAGCCTGGCTTGGAGAATTTTAAGCATTACTTTACTAGCGTGTGAGATGAGTGTAATTGTGTGGTAGTTTGAGCATTCTTTGGCATTGTCTTTCTTTGGGATTGGAAAGAAAACTGACTTTTTCCAGTCCTATGGCCACTGCTGAGTTTTGCAAATTAGCTGACATGTTGGGTATAGCACTTTCACAGCATCATCTTTTAGGATTTGAAGTAGCTCAACTGGAATGCCATTACCTCCACTAGCCTTGTTCACAGTGATGCTTTCTAAGGCCCACTTGACTTCACATTCTAGGATGTCTGACTCTAGGTGAATGATCACACCATCATGATTATCTGGGTCGTGAAGATCTTTTCTGTATAGTTCTTCTGTGTATTCTTGCCATCTCTTCTTAATATCTTCTGCTTCTGTTAGGTCCAGACAATTTCTGTCCTTGATAGAGCCCACCTTTGCATGAAATGTTCCTTCGGTATCTCTAATTTTCTTGAAGAGAGCTCTAGTCTTTCCACTTCTATTGTTTCCCTCTATTTCTTTGCATTGATCACTGAGGGAGGCTTTCTTATGTCTCCTTGTTATTCTTTGGAACTCTGCACTCAAATGGGTATATCTTTCCTTTTCTCCTTTGCTTTTCACTTCTCTTCCTTTCAAAGCTATTTGTAAGGCTTCCTCAGACAGCCATTTTGCTTTTTTGCATTTCTTTTTCTTAGGGATGGTCTTGATCCCTGTCCCCTGTACAATGTCATGAACCTCCATCCATAGTTCATCAGGCACTCTGTCTATCAGATCTAGTCCCTTAAATCTATTTCTCACTTACACTGTATAATCATAAGACATTTGATTTAGGTCATACGTGAATGGTCTGATGGTTTTCCCTACTTTCTTCAATTTAAGTGTGAATTTGGCAATAAGGAGTTCATGATCTGAGCCACAGTCAGCTCCTGGTCTCTTTTTTGCTGACTGTACAGAGCTTTTCCATCTTTGGCTGCAAAGAATATAATCAATCTGATTTTGGTGTTGACCGTCTGATAATTTTCGTGTGTAGAGTCTTCTCTTATGTTGTTGGAAGAGGGTGTTTGCTATTACCAGTGAGTTCTCTTGGCAAAACTCTGTTAGCCTTTGGCCTGCTTCATTCTATACTACAAGGCCAAATTTGGCTGTTACTCCAGGTGTTTCTTGACTTCCTACTTTTGCATTCCAGTTCCCTATAATTAAAAGGATATATTTTGGGGGTGTTAGTTTAAAAGGTCTTATATGTCTTCATAGTACCATTCAACTTCACTATGCTTTAGGATATACCAAGACTGCATTATGATTCAGAGCTGGAAAAAAAATACAGAAAAGCTTCATTCATAGGATTGTTTATTATCACTTCCCTTCAGGTAACCATAACAACTCAATAGATGAACCTCTGGAGATGTGAAAGGGTTGTTTAAAACAGAGTGATTGCTTTGTTAGTGTGGACATCTCTTTGATCACCTAAAAGTGAAATGAATTAGAAGTGGCATTTCCATTGTCACTGTCTCGCTGATTAGCCTTTATCAGAGCTATATACACATATCAACCCATTTCAGTCTTAATGCATGTGGGGCTTTCAAATTTGAGCCATCAATCATTAAAAAAAAAAAATCCAAAAGAAAAAAAGGAAACAAATTTCTTTTTATATAGGAAGCAGCATTCTAAAATTTAATTTTGTAAGGATCTCATTTAGAAATGTGAGATGTATGGCATAAAATTTAGTGAACAACAAAGGATCTTGTGAACACAAGCATGAAATGAGTGGACCAAAGTAGTATATTGTGGTGGTTTAATGTAAGAGAAACCACTTATAGACTCTAATTCTAAAGTTGCTAAAGAAACTTCTCATCTCCCCAAGATAAGCAACTATACCTGATTAAATGTTAAAGTATGCCATGTATATATTTGAATCCTCAAGTATCAATGGGGGAAAAACTGGATAAGCAACTATTCATAATTAATATTTGAATTTGAATAGTTTTTGCTTGCTTGTTTTAAATTAGTAGCTATCCATATAATAAGAAATAGAGGAAGGAAAGCATTGTAATGAATAGCCAAGGCACAAATACCCAATACAGGCATATTTAGGATTAGCTCAAAGAGAGGGGAAAGCAGCAGAATGGGTTAATGAGAGATACCAGGTAAGTTTCACAAAATATAGCTTTGATTTTATTAAGATAATTTTGCTATTGGTTTTGAATCAGATTCTAAAAGAAATCATGTGTAATTCATCAGATTATGAGAAAGTTGAGAACTTTGGGAGCAAAGTGTGAAAATGTTAGTCACTTCGTCCTGTCTGTGGCTGACTCTTTGGACCCGATGGACTATAGCCTGTCAGGCTCTTCTGTCCAAGGAATTCTCCATGTAAGAACACTGGAGTGCATTGCCATTCCCTTTCCAGAGGATCTTCTCAATCCAAGGATCGAACCTAGGTCTCCTGTATTACAGGCAGATTTTTTTTTTTTTTTTTTTTTTTACCATATGAGCCACCTAAGAGCAAAGTCCAGCTTAAAAAGGTAAACAAACTTAAGCCGTTTGTTTGCTGTATAGACAAGAAAGGGGAAGCAGAGGTGAAATAACTGGAATATTGCAGGTTAACCTGTTTCAAATCTTCCATTTATTCATCTTGCCTCTACAATAAACGCATAACAGCTAGACTGACCTAGCATATTCTACAAAGCTTTTCAGGTTACTTGTTTTTTTTTTTAGTTTTCAGTTTTACTTTTTGTATTTTTACCCCAAACATTAATTTGTTCAAATGTTATTTGTTATTTGAATAACAAAGCTGTCACAGATGTTGTTATGTGCCCCATGTAAATTCCCTTATCTTCAACAACTTGATGTAAACTCGCCTGACTTCCAGCTGCTAGAATCTATATTCCTTTACTGAGCTCCTTGTCTGGCTAACAAGCAAGATTCACACCCTAAGCAGGTGACCATCTCTGCTGAGGAATTAGGGCCACTTGGGAGCAGTGCTTAACCAATGTTTAAAGGGAGGTGATGAAAAAATACACCCATCTCCTTGACCTTCAGGTGGGATAATTGGGAGGCATGACCTTCCCACTGGCTTCTAGGGTTTCCACAATGGTTGCTAGCTGTGTAATGTGCCTTCCAGTCCTTTTCTTACTACCCATCCCTTACTAACCATTTCCTTCACGTGTCACATAAACTAGTTACTAAAGATCCTGACCCTAAGATCTACCATTGAGGAACTCAAGCTAAGGCAAAAATCAGCAGAGCAAGTTATTTTATATATCTCCATTAAATCCTCAGGTTATAAGAATGTTAGGACAAAAACAACCTGTCTGGTAATTGATTGGCTCTCTGAAATCACTGTTTGGATCTAGAGAGAGATAAAGAGAAAGGGAAAGTGTGTGTGTGTGTGTGTGTGTGTGTGTGTGTGTGTGTGTGTTTGTGTGTGTGCATGTGTGTATGTGTTTGGGTATGTTAGTGAATATGAAAAATAAGACATTCTGGTGGAGCCATTTTCAAGAAGTGAGGGGTGCTGTGAGCAGTAGCTCATAGTTGAAGTTAGTGATATGGGCATGTGGACTGAGCCATCACTCTGACCTCCTCTCCATATGCACTGCACAGCTGGCCAGGCTGCTGGAGAAGCCTTCTGTAGTGAGACAGCCTGCTGGACTTGAGATAAAACACACCTGCTCCTCATTGCTTCCTTCTGGGATCTTCTATGCTAAATGAGATCATCTCTTTCTCAATAAACCCTGGGCTCAATGATGGGCATCCAGCAGGCAATGGGTGCCAAGACTGGAAAAAAAAAAAAAGCCAAGATCTGCAGAGGGAAATTGATAGGACATTATTCTAGGTGAAAAGAGGGTTGTATCTGCCAATTTATACTAGTCTCATACCCACTAGTGTTACTGAGACATCACAACCATTAAAAAAATTTCAGGAGGAAAAATAAGCTCAATCCTCAAAGGACCACAGATTTGCACTTGGTTCCAATGGTCCATTGCCAGTTGCATGGCATAATATTTGGATCCTTTAAGTGAAAATGTTAGGGAGACCTACTGAAAAATCTAATTGCTCTGTAAGTTGATCACCTTAAAATTCAAAGTATATTTAAGCAGTATTTTTACCTATGAAAATCTAAAATAATCCAGCCAAGAGTACTCTGTGATTTAAATTCTCCCAGATTTGTTTTTCATTTGCAGTTTCTGTTTATAGACTCTAAGGGTCAGAATTTCCCACTCAAGAATGTTAGATGGTTCTTGAATAAATGTAATTCTTGCCTGATATAAGCGTTTCTAATAGATTCATTGTTTCATGGTGTCTCAGAAGCTGTTACTGAGAGATGCTGTCTCTTATAAGGCAGAACAATCTGAAATTTAGGAGGGTAGACAGAGACCACATCCTTTAAATAGCTCTGGGCTAGAGAGACCCTCCCCCTATTTCAATTTCTCTGCTTGAGGTCCTTTGCGAAGTTTAGCTTATTGCCCCCACCCTAGTAGAGACAGCACAACTCTTGCATGATCATTCTGATATGTGCTTAGCAGGATTGGGATTTAGAGAAGCATTAAACATGAATTATTTCTATTTTCTCTAGCTATTTCTTGTTGATTCCCAGGTGTTCTGAATATCATCGATTCAGAAGCCTGGTTAACAATGAGGCCATATTTGGACAGAAGTGACTGCCATTTACACATTTTGGAAAACCAAACACAAGAAGGAGAGAGGCTTTCATAATTTTTCTCTAAGACTTTCATAATTTTTCTTTAAGATTCTGTGTTAGTCTTCAAGAAGTCATTACATGATGGTGTTTTCTTCCCTTCATATTGAAAAGTGAAGAGCAATATGCTAACTTCAGACCAAGTGAGAAGTGTTTTCAATATTTTACTGTAGCTCCTTTGATGACATCTTCAATCAGTAGTTGCTTATAAATATCTGTGTACATCATTTTGAGAAAGAGAAACTCATAGCATAGCTAAACTTGCCTCAGCAATATTCAGTAGAGATCTAATGCAAGACACATATGTGATTTCAGATTCTCTAGATGCCACATTAAAAAGTTTCTTGAAAGGTAAAATTAATTTTAATGATATTTTAATAATTTAATATCATTTGATATCTTTTAATTTCATCATATAAATTTATTAATGAAATATTTTATATTATCTTTTATTAAACCTTTGAAATCTGGTATGTAATTTACAATTACAGCACATCCCAGCTTGGACTAGCCACATTACAAGAACTCAATAGCCACACATGGCTAGTAGCTATCAAGGCAGACAGCAGATTGATGTGGTATCTAGATAAAAAAATCTGAGAATGAAAAGTGCTGCTACTTGCAACCTCTGTAAAACACTCCTTTGCTCTGATGACATTTGGAGGAAAGAAGGAAACATATAATACAGTGATAAAAACTTAACAACACATAATGCTTTTTTCCAAAATATTAATGAGTTACTTACATTTAAGCATTAGGTCTATTGCTCATGGATATGAATGAAGAACTGATGCTTTTGAACTGTGATGCTAGAAAAGACTCTTGAGAGTCCCTTGTACAGCAAAAAGATCAAACTAGTCAATCCTAAAGGAAATCAACCATAAATATTCATTGAAAGGACTTTAGCATTCATTGATGCTGAAGCTGAAGCGCCAATCCTTTGGCCACCTGGTGTGAAGAGATGACTGATTGGAAAAGACTCTGATGCTAGGAAAGATTGAGGGCAGGAGGAGAAGGGGTGACAGAGGATGAAACAGTTGAATGATATTATTGACTCAATGGACATGAGTTGGAGCAAACTCTTGGAGATAGTGAAGGACAGCAGAGCCTGGTGTGCTGTAGTCCTTAGGGTCACAAAAAGTTGGACATGACTGAGCAACTGCATAACAAAGAAATAGGTCTATTGCTCTCAGCACTATGTATCTTGGAATCATTTCAACTTATTCCTTGCAACTGAAGAAGGATTCAGTGACTTATTGCTTCTAGGACAGGATTTGTTTGGTACTTCAAAGGTAAACAATGACAAAAAGTATGGAAGGTATAAATATTGAGGGGTGTTTTCATTGTACACTTTGGAAGTTTTTAGAATAAAAACAGATTAAGGGTTCTTAAAATTAATCTTGGTTCTTAAAAAAAATGTTTTTTTTTTTTGTTTGTTTGTTTCCTCCACACTAGAGTTAGTTTATTAAGGCAGCACCATGACTACAAAGAATGCTACAAACTTATTTAGTAAGACATCCTCTGCTCTACTAAATTGTTTTTATTCTCAGTGGAAAGTGAAAATAGAGGCTATTTGAATGGCATCTTCTTTGTTGTTGTTTATCTGCTCACTACCTGCTGCAAAGAATGAAGTGGATTAGCTTCAATTTGGATGCCCTGGGTGTGAAACTGTCCTTATTTGTATCCTGGAAAGAGATCATTTCTAGTTACTCCTCTATAGCCATGAAGCATCAACAATGTGAAACTAGAATGCTATTTTCATTAATACTTATAGAGATATAAAATCTTTTGTCAGGATATTAACACCATTTATATAGTTCTGACTATTGGCAGCAAGGATGTGAGGCTAACATAAATTACTGTTTCCTTTCATTTTTCATATTGTAGTAGTCTAGTGTTTCTGTCTGACCCCTTGACTTCCTCCTTCATACTCCTTCAGGGTTTAGCTCAACAGAATAAGGTATATTATCCTGTTCAGGAATGTTCCCACTACCTTTGTTTCAATAGAAACTATAATTGGGGCTTTCAATTTGTCAATATTTACCTGTTAGCTCAGCAGCACCTCTAAGAGTCAATCGATAAAATCTCAACTACAAAATACCAGGTTATGGTGACAAATACTCTATATTAAGGTATCTCAGTTTTTCACAAAGTATATGTAATATTCCTTGCTAAGTCTGAAGTCAAATACCAAGATGATTTGTAATAACTCATGAAAAGTAAAAAATAAAAAAAGGAAAAAAAGATCTTTATAAGAACTCTAGGAAAATAGCAAGTTTTGTTTTTAATTAGTTCGTGAAACATATACAATGAAGTTAATTCTGGAATTTTGCCTAATTTTACCACTAAATGTTAGATTTTAAGTTAGGTATAAACCAGACTTAGAAATCCTTTCCCAACCATGGAATCTCCCTCTTCATAGTTCTGGAATATGTGATAATATTGTAAGAATTTCAAATTCAGAATAAATGAAGTTACATGATAAGAACATGATATGGTAAAAAATTGTTAAGAATATGATATGATTAAAAAGAAATGGGAAGGGATATTGAAAGCTGGTAAGGAGGAGATCTTAAAAATATTTTCCTTTAATTCAAATTTTAAAGCCAAAGAATAGTTTAACCAAACCTAATATCGAACTTCAGTTAGTAGAGTTTTTTTAAAACATGTGTGTGGGGGAATGCTCTAAATCACAATAAGTATTAGGAAAATATTTTCCTAAAAATAAAAATGGAATTTCATATGTGGCTGAAGACCCAATCCTGGAGAAATAGCCACTGAAAGTACTTATTATATAAAGAAATTTAAAATATATATATATATTTATTATATAAAGAAAAAATATCCAGTTGAAACCAGCAGAGACAAGAAGAATATATGAGTGAAAAAGAGAAATTGACCAGAGGCATACATTTTTAAGTGACGTGTATTGAATTCCCAGGTTGCACAGTGGTAAGGAATCTCCCTGCCAGTGCGGGAGACTCAAGAAATGTGGATTTGATCCATGGGTTGGGAAGATCCCATGGAGCAGGAAATTGCACCACTCCAGTATTCTTGCCTGGACAATTCTATGGACAGAGGGGCCTGGAGGGCTATAGTCCATGAGGTCCCAAAGAGCTGACGACTGAGGGACTAAGCATGCATATGTAAGCAAGATTGAGAACGCAGAGAAAATTGAACATGGTAAAAATAAAATACTCAGGGGATCAGATAAGTTTCAGAGGGAAAGCAAGTCATGGAACAGACTCAAGCAGGCAAGCCATGGTCAGAAAGAGGATGATGTGCAAGGATCAGAGAAAGCAGTGATCTAGAATTCATTTGAGAACAAAATTTTGAGGTTCAAAGATTCTGGAGTGAAGAGGAAAGATGAGATGTTCAAAGGCCAGAGAAATAGGTATGCACTAAAGGGCATAGCAGACCAGCAAGAGCATCTGAAACAAAGCAATGACTTAACACCCAGGCAATGTCTAGCTGGTATGAATTACACATGTATACAGTAATATTGAAATGTCACTGCAGGGCTGAATTTATTTGTTCATGTTTCATTTTCTTATTGTTTTGTAGCAGCAGATGAAAATTCTTACAGAATCTCCGTGGGCCACTGATNTATGAATTACACATGTATACTGTAATATTGAAATGTCACTGCAGGGCTGAATTTATTTGTTCATGTTTCATTTTCTTATTGTTTTGTAGCAGCAGATGAAAATTCTTACAGAATCTCCGTGGGCCACTGATTCTCAACTTAGGCTCTTATTTGAATGTTCTGAGGCGCTTTAAAATGCTCTGATGACTACCACCCCCCCCGCCCCCCGCCCCGAGATTCCAGTTGAACTCTCCTGGGTGTAGTCTGGGCATCTGGAGGTTTGGTAATTCCCTAGGAGATTCCACTAGCCTCTCAGAGAGCTCCCGCACATGTAAAGATGACCGCAGCCCAGCTGCTCACAGGGGAGGGGAGTAGGAGAACCTGTGGCCACTGCTTCTCTCCTCCCAACTCCAGTCTAGCTTGTGAAACAGAGTCCCTGGGGATACTTAACAATACAGAAGCCTGGTCCCATTTCAAATCTATTGATTATGAATCTGAGTGTTGAAGGTAAGACAGAGCATGAATAACTCTGATATACAAATCCTGTTTAAAATCATCTGCTATACCCCCATTTTTAAATACTTTTTAATCAATAGAAAATAACTATTTAAAACATTTATTTAACAGTACACGTTACAGCACGTCCATAAGTGGGAATCAAATGACTTGCTATATATTAAAAAAAAAGTAACATAAATAAACCAATGTTATTTAATTATGCTAGAAACTCTTCCCTGTAAAAAAAACTCAAAGCCCTGAGCTCATGTTTTGAGTTTTGTTTTTTTTTTGGAGGGGGGTTCACTTTTTTTTGTAAATTGAATTGTACTTGATTGTTGTGTTCATTTCAGGTGTATGGAAAGTGATTCAGTGATGTGTGTGTGTGCATGCATATATGAGCATGCCTGCTAAGTCACTTTAGTGGTGTCTGACTCTTAATGACCCTAGGGATTGTAACCTGCCAGGCCTCTAATTCATGGAATTCTCCAGGCAAGAATACTGGGGTGGGTTGCTGTTTTCTACTCCGGGGGATCTTCCCAACCCAGAGATCGAACTCGCATCTCTTATGTCTACCTGCACTGGCAGGTAGGTTCTTTACCACTAGTAGC
This sequence comes from Raphicerus campestris, assembly GCA_006410735.1. Classification (NCBI taxonomy): domain Eukaryota; kingdom Metazoa; phylum Chordata; class Mammalia; order Artiodactyla; family Bovidae; genus Raphicerus; species Raphicerus campestris. The sequence goes on along the minus strand of SJYW01046107.1, from coordinate 146,292 downwards.
ACCTGTCTTTTTTAAGATTATTTTCCATTATATATTATTGCAAAATATTGAATGTATCTTAAATATATCCCTGTACTATTCATTTGGTCCTTGCTGTTTATCTATTTCATACACAGTAGTGTGTATCTGTAAAACCCAAGCTCCTAATTTATACCCCCTCCTTTTCCTTTGGTAACCATAAATTTATTTTATATTTCTGTGAGCCTATTTCTGTTTTAAGACATATTTTTTAAACCATTCCTACAAATAAAGATCTTGACTAAGTTTCCAAACTTCTTCTGAAAGACAATACTTTCACCAACTTCGTTCTAAAGGTTCAGGGATATTTCCAGTTCTATATTAAATAACTCTAGTTACTATCAGTTAAGAATTATGTTGAAGGCAATGGCACCCCACTCCAGTACTCTTACCTGGAAAATCCCATGGATGGAGGAGCCTGGTAGCTTGCAGTCCATGGGGTCGCTAAGAGTCGGACCTGACTGAGTGACTTCACTTTCACTTTTCACTTTCATGCATTGGAGAAGGAAATGGCAACCCACTCCAGTGTTCTTGCCTGGAGAATCCCAGGGATGATGGGCTGTCTATGGGGTCACACAGAGTCAGACACGACTGAAGTGACTTAGCAGCAGCAGCAAGAATTATGTGACAAGACATTGCTAGTCCCTGAAGGTACTAAAAGAGTCAAGCCTTCATCCCTGTCCTTTAAGGATCCACCACCTAGTGGAGGAGAAACAAGTAAATATTTATGATGTGGTGTGTGTGTGTGTGTGTGTTAGTTGCTCAGTTGTGTCTGACTCTTTGCGACCTCATGGGCTGTAGCCTGCCAGGTTCCTCTGTCCATGGAATTCTCCTGGCCAGAATACTGGAGTGGGTTGCCATTTCCTTCTCGAAGGGACATGTTGGGTAAGTGCCCTAAAGACCATGGGAGGAGCATGAGAATGGGCACAGGCAAGGAGAAGCACACCAATGCTGCCCAAGGATTCCAGGTGGGAAAGCTTCCTTGATGGGGCACATCAGAGGCAACTTTGGGTGACTAGAGACAGAAAAGGAGTGAGATAGACAAATAGGAAGAGGCCAAAAGCCAGGAAATACAAAGCACTCTAAAATCATGCAAATTTCCAGATTTAAACAAGACATAGGCTGATTTCTCTGGGGGACTCATGCTACCTCTCAATATGCCAGCAAATTTGGAAAACTCAGCAATGGCCACAGGACTGGAAAAGGTCAGTTTCCCTTTCAGTCCAAAAGAAAAGCTATGCCAAAGAACGCTCAGACTACCTCATGATTGCATTCATCACACACGCTAGCAAAATAATGCTCAAAATTCTCCAAGCCAGGCTTCAAAGGTACATGAACCATGAAATCCAGATATTCAAGCTGGATTTAGAAAAGGCAGAGGAACCAGAGAGCAAATTGGCAACATCCATTGGATCTTCAAAAAAGCAAGAGATTT
>SJYW01046107.1:101619-139205 GCA_006410735.1 Raphicerus campestris | reverse complement strand
CATTGGATCTTCAAAAAAGCAAGAGATTTCAAGAAAAAAAAAAAAATCTGCTTTATTGACTATGCCAAAGCCTTTGACTGTGTGGATCACAACAAACTGTGGAAAAATTCTGAAAAAGATGGGAATACCAGACCACCTGACCTGCCTCTTGAGAAATCTGTATGCAGGTCAGGAAGCAACAGTTAGAACTGGACATGGACCAACAGACTGGTTCCAAATAGGGAAATGAATATTTCTTGGCTGTATACTGTCACCCTGCTGATTTAACTTCTATGCAGAGTGGACATGGAACAATAGACTGGTTCCAAATAGGGAAATGAATACTTCTTGGCTGTATACTGTCACCCTGCTGATTTAACTTCTATGCAGAGTACATCATGAGAAATGCTGGGCTGGATGGAGCACAAGCTGGAATCAAGATTGCCAGGAGAAATATCAATAACCTCAGATATGCAGATGACAACACCCTTATGGCAGGTAGCAAAGAACTAAAGAGACTCTTGATGAAAGTGAAAGAGGAGAGTGAAAAAGTTGGCTTAAAGCTCAATATTCAGAAAACTAGGATCAAGGCATCTGATCCCATCACTTCATGGCAGATAGATGGGGAAACAGTGGAAACAGAGGCTGACTTTATTTTTGGGGGCTCCCAAATCACTGCAGATGGTGACTGCAGCCAGGTAATTAAAAGACCCTTACTAGAGGGACACATAAATCCCCTAATTTGCTTAAGATGCATTTTTTTGGGAGGAATTGGTCACAACCCTTTTACTTTTAAGAGAAGTATGGTCCCTAACTGATACTCTCTTCCATAGGAAAAGAAATGGCAAATGTAAGTCCCCTTCTCCATAAGGCAAATTGAAAAGTTTGGTATGAAGGTACAAATGCTTTTCTTTCTACTTAATGATAGCAAGTAAAATATGTTCCTTATAAATGTGTATGCTACAAAAAATTTCAGACTAAACGATAGCTGAAAATAGCTCTCTCTCTCTCTNAGAAGGCTTTCTTATCTCTCCTTGCTATTCTTTGGAACTCTGCATTCATATGCTTATATCTTTCCTTTTCTCCTTTGCTTTTCACTTCTCTTTTCATAGCTATTTGTAAGGCCTCCCCAGACAGCCATTTTGCTTTTCTGCATTTCTTTTCCATGGGGATGGTCTTGATCCTTGTCTCCTGTACAATGTCAAGAACTCCATCCATAGTTCATCAGGCACTCTATCAGATCTAGTCCCTTAAATCTATTTCTCACTTCCACTTTATAATTATAACGGATTTGATTTAGGTCATATATGAATGGTCTAGCGGTTTTCTCCACTTTCTTCAAAAAGGCAGGGGAACCAGAGATCAAATTGCCAACATCTGCTGGATCATGAAAAAAGCAAAAGAGTTAAGAAAAAAAATCTATTTCTGCTTTATTGATTATGCCAAAGCCTTTGACTGTGTGGATCACAATAAACTGTGGAAAATTCTGAAAGAGATAGGAATACCAGACCACCTGACCTGACTCTTGAGAAACTTACATGCAGATCAGGAAGCAACAGTTAGAACTTGACATGGAACAACAGACCGGTTCCAAATAGGGAAAGGAGTACAACAAGGCTGTATATTGTCACCCTACTTATTTAACTTATATGCAGAGTACATCATGAGAAATGCTGGGCTGGAAGAAACACAAGCTGGAATCAAGTATGCTGGGAGAAATATCAATAAATATTATATTATTAATATATGATCAATATTATCAATATAATATGCATATGACACCACCCTTATGGCAGAAAGTGAAGAGGAACTAAAAGCCTCTTAATGAAAGTGAAAGTGGATAGTGAAAAAGTTGGCTTAAAGCTCAACATTCAGGAAACGAAGATCATGGCATCTGGTTCCATCAATTCACGGTAAATAGATGGGGAAACAGTGGAAACAGTGTCAGACTTTATTTCTTTCGGCTCCAAAATTAGGGCCTATGGTGACTGCAGCCATGAAATTAAAAGATGCTTACTCCTTGAAAGAAAAGTTATGACCAACCTAGATAGCATGCAGTTGAAAAGTACAGACATTGCTTTGCCAACAAAGGTCCATCTAGTCAAGGCTATGGTTTTTCCAGTGGTAATGTATGGATGTGAAAGTTGGACCATGAAGAAAACTGAGCAGTGAATAATTGATGCTTTTGAACTGTGGTGTTGCAGAAGACTCTTGAGAGTCCCTTGGACTGCAAAGAGATCCAACCAGTCCATTCTAAAAGAGATCAGCCCTGGGTGTTCTTTGGAAGGAATGATGCTAAAGCTGAAACTCCAGTACTGTGGCCACCTCATGGGAAGAGTTGAATCATTGGAAAAGACTCTGATGCTGGGAGGGATTAGGGTCAGGCCTAAAGGGGATGACAGAAGATGAGATGGTTGGATGGCATCATCGACTCAGTGGACATGAGTTTGAGTGAACTCCAGGAATTGGTGATGGACTGGGAGGCCTGACATGCTGTGATTCATGGAGTCACAAAGAGTCGGGCATGATTGAGTGACAGAACTGAACTGAACTGAACTGAACAGAACTGAACATATGTCTGCAACCTGATGGTGTAAGAAGAATCCTCAGGAAGAGTAGAGACCAGGCTGGTGTTTTCAAGATTGATGTTTACAATACCTCATAACCAGGATGTGCTAAGAAAGTCAAAGTTGGCAATTAGAATGTTCATTTGGTCTAACTATTTGACAAAATATACACTCAATCTCTGTGTGCAATGCACTATTGTTTGCATATATTATCAGCACTTGTTTTAAATCTTTCTGTGTTTAGATATTACAAAAATATTATGAACAAACTTGTTTTGGAGAATGACTACTTAAAAGAAGTTCATTTTCAAAATATGATGATCAATTAATGTGTTCCTTCTTTCATCAGTATTTATTCCTGAATTCTGTGGTGCCAAGCCTGGTAAAAAACATATGATAGTCTAGTGAAGATTCATGTAGCCTGCAATCAAATCCTGAATCCAGCACTTACTTGATGAGTGATTTAGACAATTCTGAACCATTTGATACCTTAGTTTTCAGGAGCAATACTAGTTTTACAGGGTTGAATTGAGAAATAATTTGTTTAAAATAATTGTAGAATAGTGCCTTGGCACAGTGTAAATAATTTTTGTATCATTATTATTATGAAAGAACATAAGTGTTATTTCTTACCTTCAAAGAAAATGCAGTTTAATGTGAAGCAAAAAAGTTCCATAATAGAGGCACAAAAAATGTAGAGAGGTATGATGTACATAAGCAGTGACGTATGACATACTAGCTGGTTCAAATTAGTGTGAATACTAAAAAATCATTCTACCTCTCAAGTCAGTCACTGTAATGAGAGGCAATGACCTTGACTTCTGTATGAGCCCAAAGGCCTATGCCAGGGAAAACATCAAGAATAACATATTAAAGAGGCTGTGGAGTTTAACTTCTGAAAACTGGATTCTGATTTAGGAAGCAAAAAGGACATGAACTCAGATATAGTTTTCAGTTCTGGTTCTAAAATTACTGCATGGTAAACCCAGAAAATTTTGAGAAAATTTTCAGTAATTTCTTGCTCAGCTTTGGCTGAATATTAGTTATTTTGCACAGGATTCATTAACTTATTAGAGATGCTGAAAATGGTAGCTGCTGTAACTCATCATTATTTAATAAAAATACATGACAAATATAAAATGTAAACATGTCATTTCTTTGCTTATAGCCTTCAATATGTCTTCAAGTCCTTTAAGATAAAAATCCCAGTTCCTAAGCATAGTCCATAAACCCCTTCTAGACCTCACCCCTCCTTCATCTCCTGCCAACTATTACCACTGTCTCCCCACCCAGAGAAACCACATCATATTCTACCATTTTACTATTGAATTCTAAGATGAATACAGTTACACAAGAACATGTTAGTAGAAAGGCAAGTTGCTTTTCATCAGAATGCTGGGAATGCGGGACTCAGTGTTCCCCAAAACCATCTCTGAAATTTCTGCTTGGCCATGTCTGTGAAATGTTTAAAGGGAAAGGGGAAATCTATTCAGTTCAGTTCATTCACTCAGTCGTGTCCAAGTCTTTGCAATCCCATGGACTGCAGCACACCAGGCCTCCCTGTCAATCATCAACTCCCATAGTTTACTCAAACTTATGTCCATTGTGTTGGTGATCGCATCCAAACATATCCTCTGTCGTCCCCTTCTCCTCCTGCCCTCAGTCTTTCCCAGTATCAGGGTTTTTTCCAATGATTCAGTTCTTTGCATAGGTGGCTGGAGTATTGGAGTTTCAGCTTCAGCATCAGTCCTTCCAATGAATGTTCAGGACTGATTTCCTTTAGGATGAACTGATTGCCTCTCCTTGCAGTCCAAGGGACTCTCAAGAGTCTTCTCCAATGCCACAATTCAAAAACATCAGTCCTTCGGTGCTCAGCGTTCTTTATAGTCCAAATCTCACATCCATATATGACTACTAGAAAAACCATAGCCTTGAATAGATGGAATTTTGTTGGCAAAGTAATGTCCCTGTATTTTAATATACTGTCTAGGTTGGTCATAACTTTTCTCCCAATGAATAAGTGTCTTTTAATTTCAAGGCTGCAGTCACCATTTGCACTGATTTTTGAACACCCCTCCCCCAAAAAAGTCTGTTTCCATTGTTTCCCCATCTATCTGCCATCTATCCCCATCTATGAAGTGATGAGACCAGATGCTATGATCTTCATTTTCTGAATGTTGAGTTTTAAACCAACTTTTACACTCTCCTCTTTCACTTTCATGAAGAGGTTCTTTAGATCTTCACTTTCTGCCATAAGGGTGGTGTCATCTGCATATCTGAGGTTATTGATATTTCTTCCTTCAATCTTGATTCCAGCTTGTGCTCCATCCAGCCTAGCGTTTCTCATGATGTACTCTGCATATAAGTTAAATAGTCAGGGTAACAATATACAGCCTTGAACACACTGCATTCCCTGTTTGGAACCAGTCTGTTGTTCCATGTCCAGTTCTAACTGTTGCTTCCTGACTGGCATACAGATTACTCAAGAGGCAGGTCAGGTGGTCTGATAGTCTCATCTCATTAGGATTTTTCCACTCTTTGTTGTGGTCCACAGAGTCAAAAGCTTTGGCTTAGTCAATAAAGCAGAAATACATGTTTTCCTGGAACTCTCTTGCTTTCTTGACGATCCAACGATGTTAGCAACTTGATCTCTGGTTTCTCTGTCTTTTCTAAATCCAGCTTGAACATCTGGAAGTTCATGTTAACATACTGTTGAAGCTTGGCTTGGAGAACTTTGAGCATTACTTTACTAGTGTGTGAGATGAGTGAAACTGTGAAGTAGTTTGAGCATTCACTAGCATTGCCTTTCTTTGGGATTGGAATGAAAACTGACCTTTTCCAGTCCTGTGGCCACTGCTGAGTTCTCCAAATTTGTTGGCATATTGAGTGCAGCATCGTCTTCCAGGATTTGAAATAGCTCAACTGGAATGCCATCATCTCCACTAGCTTTGTTCGTAGTGGTTCTTCCTAAGGCTCACTTGACTTTACATTCCAGGATGTCTGGCTCTAGGTGAGGGATCATACCATCTTGATAATCTGGGTCATGAAGCTCTTTTTTTTTTTTTTTTTAAAGATCTTCTGTGTATTCTTGCCACCTCTTCTTAATATTTTGTGCTTTTGTTAGGTCTATATCATTTCTGTCCTTTTTTGTGCCCATCCTTGCATGAAATGTTCCCTTAGTATCTCTAATATTCTTGAAGAGATTTCCAGTGTTTCCCATTCTATTGTTTTCCTCTATTTCTTTGCACTGATCACTGAGGAAAGCTTTCTCATCTCTCCTTGCTATTCTTTGGATCTGTGCATTCAAATGGGTTTATATTACCTTTTCTCCTCTGCCTTTCTCTTTTCTTTTTCTCACAACTATTTGTAAGATGGATGGGCCATGTTGGAGAGGTCTGACAGGACGTGGTCCACTGGAGAAGGGAATGGCAAACCACATCAGTATTCTTGCCTTGAGAACCCATGAACAATATGAAAAGACAAAAGATAGGACACTGAAAGATGAACTCCTCAGGTCAATAGGTGCCCAATATGCTACTGGAGATCAGTGGAGAAATAACTCCAGAAAAATGAAGGGATGGAGATGAAGGAAAGACAACACCCAGTTGTAGATGTGACTAGTGATGGAAGCAATGTCCGATGCTGTAAAGAGCAATATTGCCTAGGAACCTGGAATGTTAGGTCCATGAATCAAGGCAAATTGGAAGTGGTCAAACAGAAGATGGCAAGAATGAATGTCGACATTTTAAGAATCAGTGAACTAAAATGGACTGGAATGGGTGAATTTAACTCAGATGACCATTATATGACTACTATGGGCAAGAATCCCTTAGAAGAAATGGAGTAGCCATCATAGTCAACAAAAGAGTCTAAAATGTAGTATTTGGATGCAATCTCAAAAATGACAGAATGATCTCAGTTTGTTTCCGAGGCAAAGCATTCAATATCCAAGTCTATGCTCTGACCAGTTACACTGAAGAAGCTGAAGTTGAAGTGTTCTATGAAGACCTGCAAGACCTTCTAGGACTAACATCCAAAAGAGATGTCCTGTTCATTATAGGGGACTGGAATGCAAAAGTAGGAAATCAAGGAACACCTGGAGTAACAGGCAAATTTAACCTCGGAGTACAGAATGAAGCAGGACAAAGGCTAATAGAGTTTTGCCAAGAGAATGCACTGGTCATAGCAAACACTCTCTTCCAACAACACAAGAAGAGACCCTACACGGGGACATCACCAGATGGTCAACACCAAAATCATATTGATTATATTCTTTGCAGCCAAAGATGAAGAAGCTCTATACAATCAACAAAAACAAGACTGGGAGCTGACTGTGGCTCAGATCATGAACTCCATATTGCCAAATTCAGACTTGAATTTTAGAAAGTGGAGAAAACCTTTAGAGCATTCAAGTATGACCTAAGTCAAATTCCTTATGATTATACAGTGGAAGTGAGAAATAGATTTAAGGGTCTAGATCTGATAGACAAAGTACCTGATGAACTATGGATGGAATTTTGTGACATGGTACAGGAGACAGGGATAAAGGCCATCCCCAAGAAAAATGCAAAAGAAAGCAAAACGGCTGTCAGAGGAGGCCTTAAAAATAGCTTTGAAAAGAAGAGGAGTGAAAAGCAAAGGAGAAAAGGAAAGTTATACCCATCTGAGTGCAGATTTCCAAAAAATAGCAAGGAGAGATAAGAAAGCCTTCCTCAGGGATCAAAAGGTCTGGTAGGTCTTTATAGAACTGTTCAACTTCAGCTTCTTCAGCAATACTGGTCAGTTCATAGACATGGATTACTATGATATTGAATGGTTTGCCTTGGAAACAAACAGAGCATTCTGTCTTTTTTTTTTTTTTTTTTTACTTTACAATAAAGATTGTATCCAAGTACTGCATTTTAGACTCTTTTGTTGACTATGATGGCTACTCCATTTCTTCTAGGAGATTCCTGCCCACAGTAGTCGCATAATGGTCATTTGAGTTAAATTCACCCATTCCAGTACATTTTAGTTCGCTGATTCCTAGAATGTCGACATTCACTCTTGTCATCTCCTGTTTGACCACTTCTAATTTGCCTTGATTCATGGACCTAACATTCCAGGTTCCTATACATTATTGCTCTTTACAACATCAGACTTTGGTTCTATCACTGGTCACATCCACAACTGGGTGTTGTTTTTACTTTGCTTCCATCTCTTCTTTCTTTCTGGAGTTATTATCTCCACTGATCTCCAGTAGCATATTGGGCACCTATTGACCTGGAGAGTTCATCTTTCAGTGTCCTATCTTTTTGCCTGTTCATACTGTTCATGGGGTTCTCAAGGCAAGAATACTGAAGTGGTTTGCCATTTCCTTCTCCAGTGGACCACATTTTGTAAGACCTCTCCACCATGACCCATCCATCTTGGGTGGCCATAAATGACATGACTCACAGTTTCATGGAGTTAGACAATGCTGTGGTCCATGTGATCAGATTGATTAGTTTTCTGGGATTGTGGTTTTCAGTCTGTCTGCCCTCTGATGAAGAAGGATAAGACACTTGTGGAAGCTTCTTGATTCTAGAGACTGATTGAGGGAGAAAGTGGGTCTTGTTCTGATGGAAGGGGCCATGCTCAATAATTCTTTAATCCAATTTTCTCTTGATGGGTGGAATTGTGTTCCCTCCCTGTTACTTTGGGCCAAAGTATGGTGGAGGTAATGAAGATAATGGAGGCTTCCTTCAAAAGGTCCCATGCATATTCTGCTACACTCCATGCTCCTAACCTTGCCGCAGGTCATGGCCAACCCACACCTCCCCTGGAGCCTCCTGGACTTTTACAGGCAAGTCTGGGTCAGTCTTTTGTGGGGTCACTGTTCCTTTCTCCTGGATCCTGGTGCACAAGGTTCTGTTTGTGCCCTCCAAGAGTCTATTTCCCAGTTCTGTGTAAGTTCTGGCAGCTCTATGGTGGGGTCAATGGCGACTTCCTCCAAGTATACCCAAGTATGCTTCACTCAGAGCCCCTGCCCCCATAGCAGTCAACTGCTGATCAACAGGAGATGAACAAAAACAGTTCTGTCTCAGTCTCTGTGGAGTCTCTGGGTCCTGGTGCACACAAGGTTTGTTTGAGCCCTCTGAAAGTCTCTAAGGGGTATGGGGTTTGATTCTAAATGCAAATTTGCCCTTTCTACCATCTTACTGGAGCTTCTCCTTTGCCCTTGGATATGGGGTATCTACAAAGTTGCTCCAGCATGATGCAGCTGCTGCTCTAGGGCCTACATCTTGCTGGGGCTTCTCTGACCTTGGACATTATCTCCTCATGGCTGCTCCAGCACTGCACAGCCGCTACAAAGGGGAAATAATCACAGTTAATCATTGAGATGGGGGTCAAAAAGTTTTCACCTCTTCCACTGTCTACAAGCTTAAGAACTTCTTTGTGATCTTTCAGTGCTCTCTTGTTCATAGTTTGTGACATTACTGAAGGGGAAGCTAGGGAAGATATCTCTGTCACCTGTTAATTACTTATCCTTTCCACTTTTTTGATCTATGGAAAGAACCGAAATGTTAGGCAATGTATCCTGTGATTAAAAGGATTTTAAAGGGGTGATCAGGCCAAAGATGTGCAGAGCATGGCGGTGCTCGCTTTAAAGTCAAGACAAAGGGGATCCCCTGCAGAGAGCTCTTTCCCACCAAATACTGCTTATAATTTCTCCATGACTTTGCTCACATACTGTTTCTTCTGATCAGAAGGTCCTCTTGTCCCAAAAGAAAGACTTATTCATGATTTATTTCTTGCAAGGAACTTTCACTCTCTCATCTCTACACAAAATGAGGTAAGTTCTCTTCTTCACTTCAAAGCATTTATGAGCACATATATCTTGGCATTCTGTTACAGTTGTCTCTCTACTTTTCTATTTCCTTGACTTGAATTCTTTGAGAGAAAAAACAGGCTTTCACACCTGCCTCTTAGTTGGAAACCTAGCTCCAACTGGTAACATAGAAGTTACTCAGTGTTTGCAGAATGAATGAATCAGTGCTTTAAAAACATAAAATGTAAGAGTAAGCAAAATCAGATTATGAATTTAAAAAGCCATTTAATGTGCTCAAGGAATTTGACAAGATAACCCTCCCCTTTTGAGAAGGCTTTTGTAGTTTTGGAAATTTTTGCATGCAGAAATATCTGGTTAAAAATTCCATTTAAGTAAATGCATCTTTGTTTCTGGGGAATAGAGATGGCTTTACGGGGAGAGGTGTGTGTGTGTATCACTAACAATTAATTTTTACTCAGGTACTCTGAGCATTGGGCTTTATAAATTCTTACTTATTGCATACTATTTTATTGTCAGGGAGTTTTTAGCTTAACCCCAAAAGAAATCTTTTTAAAACAGAGAATCTACTTCATAATACATCTAAGGAATTCTGATTCCAGATGTTTTTATGAACTGGCATACTCTTGGGAAATTAAATGTAATATGTAGGCATTAGCCTGATTAATTAAACTTAGAAAAAAATACCTTCTTTCACTTCTTCTCTTTACTTTTGGTGAAAATAACTCAGCTGCTTTTAGCTGGAATCTCCCACACAATTATTTCTCCTCCATTTTTTTTGATTGAGGAAGCCTGACCCCTGGTGCTTATGGTCCTGTTTCCTTCATGGCCTATGATCTGTTGGTTGAGAATAAGAAGTCACTCAAATTAACCCTAGCCAAAAGGAGAAATTGTTTATAAGAAAGAGAGTAAGGGCAATAAATGTAGTCAGACTCTCAAAAGACTTGACTTGATACCTGGAAAACAGGAAAAAAAGCTATTTCACTTCATCTTTTAAGACTGTACCATCTTGCCTTTCTGCCTCTCTATGGGCATCTCATTAATTTTTTTCTCAGCCAAATGCTTTCTTCCTGCTTTTCCATATAAGTAGTAAAATGTTGTTGCATCACAACTTGTCAGTTTATGTATCTTGTCAGTTTGACTAACAAAAGAAACTACATGTCATCTTTCAATCCCTGTTTCAAATGCTTGGGAGAAAGAAACCAATTAGCCCAAACGGGTCAGTTGTCTACCTCAATCCGTGTAATGCTAGGATGGCCTTGGTCATAAAAGATTCTACATTTGGCAGGGTTTATCCCAGTCAAGTTTGGAAACATATTTTGAATATTTCTTTGGGTAGATTCAAGTGGAGCAGCTGCTTACCACCAAGAACAGTATTTCCAACCAAAATAAATTGGCAGTTGTCCTCTGTAATTACCCTGTACCAATATATATTCACCACAGTGAATCAAGTGCAGGGAATGAGAATCACAAGCTATATCTATATTAGCAATGAAAATTAGAGACAAGACAAGACAGATGTTATTTCTTCTCTAAACATTTGATAGAATTTGCATGTGAAGGCATCGGGTCCTAGACATTTGTTTGTTGGAAGTTTTTAAATCACAATTTCAATTTCAGTGCTTACAATTGATCTGTTCATATTTTCTATTTCTTCCTGGTTCAGTCTTGGAAGATAGTACCTTTCTAAGACTTTTTTCATTTCTTCTAGGTTGTTGTTTTATTGTCATAGAGTTGCTAATACTAGTCTCTTATGATTCTTTGTGTTTCTGTGTTGTTTGTTGTAACTTTTCCTTTTTTATTTCTAATTTTATTGATTTGAGTCCTCCCCTCCCCCTGCTTTTTTTAGTTGCATCTGGCTAAAGGTTTATGGATTTTGTTAATTTTTTAAAAGAACCAGTTTTTAATTTCACTGATCTTTGTTACTGTTTTCTTTGTCTTTACTTCATTTATTTCTGCTCTGATCTTTTTCATTTCTTTCCTTCTGATAACTTTGTTTTGTTTGTTCTTGTTTCTCTAGTTATTTCAGGTGTAAGGTTAGGTTGTTTGAGATTTTTCTTGTTTTCTGAGGTAAGACTAAATTGCTATAAACTTCCCTATTAAAACTGATTTTGCTGCATCCTAAAAGTTTTGGATATGGTTAGATGACATCATGGACTCAATGTACATTATCGTTCAGTCACTAAGTCATGTCCAGCTCTTTGGTACTCCATGAACTACAGCATGCCAGGCGTCTCTGTCCTTCACTATCTCCTAGAGTTCACTCAAACAGTATGTGATGCCATTATATTTTCAGGGTTCATCCATGTTTCTATATGTGTCAATGCTTTATTGTTTCATAGGGTCATTATACTTATATCACATTTATTTATCCATTCACCAGTTGTTGTACATTGAATATACTTCTACCTTTTTTTGTTGCTATTATGAATGAGACTGCTATGAAGATTTATGTACAAGTTTGTATGAATACACATTCCACTTATGTTGAGTGTATACATGAGAGAGAAATTGCTGGGTCAATTGTTATGATGGTTAATTTTATGTGTCTACTTGACTAGACTATGATATCCAGTTATTCAACCAAATATTAATGCAGGTATGACTGTGGAGGTATTTGGTAGATCTCATTAGACTCTATAAACAAATGACTTAAGGTAAAGGAGCTTATCCATCATAATATGTGTAGGTCTCATTCAATCAAGCTCTAGAAGAAAAATTGAGGTTTCTATAAGAAGAAGAAATTCTGCTTCAAGACAGAAATATCAGCCTCTTGATGAGAGTTTACAACCTGCCAGATTGGACTATTAATTTTGGATTTGGCCACCCCCACAATCATGAAACTAACTCCTTAAAGTAAATAAGCCCATATATACAAATGGTTGTGTTTTTCTGGAGTTATTCAGTCTGACTTATTCAGACTTTGGTACTGAGAGTTTTTTGAAGCAAGGGAATCTTTTTATTTTAATTGAAGTATAGTGGATTTATTATGTTGTGCTAATTTCTGCTATACCAAAAATTGATTAGCAAAAAGTGACTATACATATATACATGTGTACATGTTTTTTAAATATTCTTTTCCATTACAGTTTATCAGAGTTTATTGAATATAATTCCCTGTGCTGTATGATAGAATCTTATTTATTCAGCCTACATACAGTAGTTTACACCTGCTAATCCCAAACTCCTAATCCCTCCCCTTCTCCAACCCCTTTAGCAACCACAAGTTTATTTTCTGTCTGAGTCTGTTTTGAGGAATGGAATGTTAAGAACAGTTTTCTGCTTTGGTTCTGGGATTGTTTTGGGTTTTTTTGAGGGGGGTTTATTTATTCTCTAATCTAATTATGTTTCAAGGCTCTGATGACTATTTACGTTGAAAGAGAGAGCACTAATAGTCCACATGGCAGTGGAGATTTGCAAAATAACATCATTTCTTACTTGTAATCAAATGTTTATAAAAGATAAGTTTCTGGGTGACCATGCATTTTATATCTTAGAGCAGTTCTGTAAAAATTAATGAATATAATGAGACTGGGTTTTTGCTCATAACTTTTGGAGAAAGTAGGAGATCCAAAGGTGCTCAGGACTTCACACATATAGTTTAAGCTTTGCATAAATGACCTGAAATTTTCTGAAATTTACGCTGAAAGAAACCATCATCTCCTTCAGTCATAGGGATGATGTTTCTGAAAACTAAAGCCAAACTCTCATTGTATTATTGGCTGAATCACAACGCAAATTGAACTCCTAATGCCTCAAATATTTCAGTTCAAGTGAACCCATTGGTTGAGGAAAAAAATAGATCTTGAAAATTAGAATAGAAACATGTTGTAAGATCCCATTGAAGCTGGAGTCTTCAAAACCTGAATTCTTCCTTTTTATCTGTAGCCTGGCACATCTTTCTAAGGAGTTCAGTCCTAGTCTGAAGAGTTTAAACCAGTTTTGCCCGAAGAAAACATAATAACATCCTCTGGAGTAGTTGCCTTGCAAGATACTACCCCTTTACCCATATTTTCTTCAAGACCTATGACTGAATTCAAGTTCCAGCAAGCCCAGAAGGGTAAAGACAATGTGTGAACTACACAGAGATGGACTGTCTATCAAAAAACCCATATGATTTTTTCCAGTTGATATAAATAGAAATCAGAGAAATATGTATAGTAATTAATTTCAAGGGTGACAAATAATAGTGGAGAAAGAAAAAGTTGGATGAGGCTAAATTATTCATATTGGACCACTGAGCAGGGGAATCTGGATTCAGCATTGAACTCAAAGGACTAGAAATAGCTCTAACAATTTGATTGCCTAGTTGAGTGAAACTTGCACCAATAAGTGGCCTACATCAAAAGAAGTCAAAATGCCATAACAGTCTTGGTACACAAAAGATGCATCTTTCATTAGCACTCTGAAAAAAAATTGCAAAGGATGTCCCAGCTTTCTTCACCATCTTTGTGATTGTTCTTTTCTGCAGGTCAGAAATTAAAGTTAAAACTGTTACCACTGAACTGTGGTTGTTAAATGCAGTGGGGGAATAGATGGATGCCAGGATGGCAGGAGCCAATGGCAACGCTTAATTGCCAAAGACAGGCAGACATCATTGTCTTAATAGACAGAAGGTCAAAACAGTAATTAAAACAGTCTGACTCAGAGACCTAAGACACTGGCCAAGTTGATCATGGTGTTTCTAGAAGAGAATTAAATTTGTAGTCTACTAAATTCTTACTTGATCTTTATAAGCAAAAGACTTCTAGGTCAAGTAAATAGAAGTTTAATTTGAATCACCAAAACAGAGTTATGAACTCTCAATAAATTCCTGGATTGTATCCAGTTTACAAACATAGACCCCTTGAGTAAAGGAACATCTAGACCTGCTTCCAGAAAGATCTTATTTCATTAAAATCGATATTGATAATTGATTATAGTGATTGTACTAATAATCTTCCTTGACATTTTTCAAAGGGACCTACAGCCTTTTAATAGATTACTATTCATAGGAAAAATAAATGATCAGACTTGGGATTTCTAAACTCTAGCTTTGAACTATTGCTTATTCCAGGAGACCCAAAACATACATGTCTGATCTACCAGTCAGGTCAAAATGATGATTTTTCCAGTAGTCATATACAAACGTGAGAGTTGGATTATAAGGAACTCTGAGCACCAAGGAATTGTTGCTTTCAAATTGTGGTGCTGGAGAAGACTCTTGAGAATCCCCTGGACAACAAGTAGATCAACCAGTCAACCCTAAAGGAAATCAACCCTGAATATTCATTAGAATAACTGATGCTGAAGTTCTAATACTTTGGCCATCTGATCTGAAGAGTAGACTCATTGAAAAGACCCTGGTGCTGGGGAAGGTGAAAAACAAAAGGAGAAGAGAGTGGCAGAGGATGAGATGGTTAAATAGCATCACTGACAATGGACATGAATTTGAGGAAACTTTGGGATAGTGGAAGACAGAGGAGCCTGGCGTGCTGCAGTCCATGTGGTTGCAGAGTCGGACATGACTTAACGACTGAACAACAGCAAAATCAATCTCATGGCTTTCTTATGATGAGTCCACTGGGTCCCTGAACTCATTCTCTATTTTCAAAGTCACAGTATTTATACTTGACATCGATGTACTTAGCAACTGGCAGAGTTCATTTACATTTGAAGTAATTATTGATAAGTATGAACTTACTATTGTCATTCATTAACTGTTTTTTGACTGTTTTGTAATTCCTTTGCTCCATTGTTCCTCTCTGTTTTCGTTGTGGATTGATGACTTTGGAGTGTTGTGCTTAATTCCTTTATGTAGCTACTATAGATTTTTGCTTTGTGGTTACGAGGCTTACAGTCATAATAGTATATTTTAAACTGATAACAGCTTAGCTTCAATTACATAACCAAATTATAAAAACTTTATTCTTTCTCACCCAACATTTTAATATTATTGATATCACAACTAGTATTTTTATATTGTGCAATCATTAATAAAATATTATAGTTATTTTTAATCTTTTTGTCTTTCCATTTTTATACTAGAGTTAAAAGTAATTAGCACAGCACCATTACATACATTAGATAGTTCTGTATTTTACTGTGTATGTACCTTTACCAGTGAATATTATGCTTTCATATATTAATATATTGCATGTTACTGATTAGCATGCACTTATAATGGCACCCCACTCCAGTACTCTTGCCTGGAAAATCCCATGGACAGAGGAGCCTGATAGGCTGCAGTCCATGGGGTCGCTAAGAGTCGGACCCAACTGAGTGACTTCACTTTCACTTTTCACTTTCATGCATTGGAGAAGGAAATGGCAACCCACTCCAGTATCCTTGCCTGGAGAATCCCAAGAATGGGGGAGCCCAGTGGGCTGCTGTCTATGGGATCACACAGAGTTGGACCTGACTGAAGCGACTTAGCAGCAGCAGTAGTAGTAAGCTCCTATTTTCATTTTGAGATTTTTTTTTCTCTTTGATTTCTTTTTCTGAAAATTTTCATCATAAATTGGTGTTGGGTTTTTAATGTTTTCCTCTGTTAATTAACATAATTAATTAACATTTTTCTTCTTTAGCTATTTGATATGGTAAATCATATTGTTCATTTTACAAAGGTTCAACTGGCCTTGAAAAACACAAATAATCTCACTTGGTGAAACTAATTTTTTGAATATATTGGGTTCTGCCTGCTAATACATTGTTGATATATTTTACACCTAGATTCATGTTATTTATTGTTCTGCAGTCAGTTAGTTAGAAGACTGACTTTGTTTGCATTTGGTAGTAGGGTAACACTAGTTTTGTAAATTGAAATGGACAGTGTTCCTTTATCTTCTGTTTTCTATGGAAGATTGCATGAAATGTGGTAAATATTCTTTAAATGTTTGGTATAATTCTCAAGTGAAATCATATGCACTTGGAAATTTATGTTTTGAGAGATTTTAAACTATTAATAAAGTTGTTTCTTTTTTTATGATTATAGAGCCCTTCAGATTGTCCATTTACTTTTGTTTGAGTTTTGTAGCTTGTGGTTTTTAAGNAAAGACAATGTGTGAACTACACAGAGATGGACTGTCTATCAAAAAACCCATATGATTTTTTCCAGTTGATATAAATAGAAATCAGAGAAATATGTATAGTAATTAATTTTAAGGGTGACAAATAATAGTGGAGAAAGAAAAAGTTGGATGAGGCTAAATTATTCATATTGGACCACTGAGCAGGGAAATCTGGATTCAGCATTGAACTCAAAGGACTAGAAATAGCTCTAACAATTTGATTGCCTAGTTGAGTGAAACTTGCACCAATAAGTGGCCTACATCAAAAGAAGTCAAAATGCCATAACAGTCTTGGTACACAAAAGATGCATCTTTCATTAGCACTCTGAAAAAAAATTGCAAAGGATGTCCCAGCTTTCTTCACCATCTTTGTGATTGTTCTTTTCTGCAGGTCAGAAATTAAAGTTAAAACTGTTACCACTGAACTGTGGTTGTTAAATGCAGTGGGGGAATAGATGGATGCCAGGATGGCAGGAGCCAATGGCAACGCTTAATTGCCAAAGACAGGCAGACATCATTGTCTTAATAGACAGAAGGTCAAAACAGTAATTAAAACAGTCTGACTCAGAGACCTAAGACACTGGCCAAGTTGATCATGGTGTTTCTAGAAGAGAATTAAATTTGTAGTCTACTAAATTCTTACTTGATCTTTATAAGCAAAAGACTTCTAGGTCAAGTAAATAGAAGTTTAATTTGAATCACCAAAACAGAGTTATGAACTCTCAATAAATTCCTGGATTGTATCCAGTTTACGAACATAGACCCCTTGAGTAAAGGAACATCTAGACCTGCTTCCAGAAAGATCTTATTTCATTAAAATCGATATTGATAATTGATTATAGTGATTGTAATAATAATCTTCCTTGACATTTTTCAAAGGGACCTACAGCCTTTTAATAGATTACTATTCATGGGAAAAATAAATGATCAGACTTGGGATTTCTAAACTCTAGCTTTGAACTATTGCTTATTCCAGGAGACCCAAAACATACATGTCTGATCTACCAGTCAGGTCAAAATGATGATTTTTCCAGTAGTCATATACAAACGTGAGAGTTGGATTATAAGGAACTCTGAGCACCAAGGAATTGTTGCTTTCAAATTGTGGTGCTGGAGAAGACTCTTGAGAATCCCCTGGACAACAAGTAGATCAACCAGTCAACCCTAAAGGAAATCAACCCTGAATATTCATTAGAATAACTGATGCTGAAGTTCTAATACTTTGGCCATCTGATCTGAAGAGTAGACTCATTGAAAAGACCCTGGTGCTGGGGAAGGTGAAAAACAAAAGGAGAAGAGAGTGGCAGAGGATGAGATGGTTAAATAGCATCACTGACAATGGACATGAATTTGAGGAAACTTTGGGATAGTGGAAGACAGAGGAGCCTGGTGTGCTGCAGTCCATGTGGTTGCAGAGTCGGACATGACTTAACGACTGAACAACAGCAAAATCAATCTCATGGCTTTCTTATGATGAGTCCACTGGGTCCCTGAACTCATTCTCTATTTTCAAAGTCACAGTATTTATACTTGACATCGATGTACTTAGCAACTGGCAGAGTTCATTTACATTTGAAGTAATTATTGATAAGTATGAACTTACTATTGTCATTCATTAACTGTTTTTTGACTGTTTTGTAATTCCTTTGCTCCATTGTTCCTCTCTGTTTTCGTTGTGGATTGATGACTTTTGGAGTGTTGTGCTTAATTCCTTTATGTAGCTACTATAGATTTTTGCTTTGTGGTTACGAGGCTTACAGTCATAATAGTATATTTTAAACTGATAACAGCTTAGCTTCAATTACATAACCAAATTATAAAAACTTTATTCTTTCTCACCCAACATTTTAATATTATTGATATCACAACTAGTATTTTTATATTGTGCAATCATTAATAAAATATTATAGTTATTTTTAATCTTTTTGTCTTTCCATTTTTATACTAGAGTTAAAAGTAATTAGCACAGCACCATTACATATATTAGATAGTTCTGTATTTTACTGTGTATGTACCTTTACCAGTGAATATTATGCTTTCATATATTAATATATTACATGTTACTGATTAGCATGCACTTATAATGGCACCCCACTCCAGTACTCTTGCCTGGAAAATCCCATGGACAGAGGAGCCTGATAGGCTGCAGTCCATGGGGTCGCTAAGAGTCGGACCCAACTGAGTGACTTCACTTTCACTTTTCACTTTCATGCATTGGAGAAGGAAATGGCAACCCACTCCAGTATCCTTGCCTGGAGAATCCCAAGAATGGGGGAGCCCAGTGGGCTGCTGTCTATGGGATCACACAGAGTTGGACCTGACTGAAGCGACTTAGCAGCAGCAGTAGTAGTAAGCTCCTATTTTCATTTTGAGATTTTTTTTTTTCTCTTTGATTTCTTTTTCTGAAAATTTTCATCATAAATTGGTGTTGGGTTTTTAACGTTTTCCTCTGTTAATTAACATAATTAATTAACATTTTTCTTCTTTAGCTATTTGATATGGTGAATAATTTTTCTTCTTTAGCTATTTAATATGGTAAATCATATTGTTCATTTTACAAAGTTTCAACTGGCCTTGAAAAACACAAATAATCTCACTTGGTGAAACTATTTAATTTTTTGAATATATTGGGTTCTGCCTGCTAATACATTGTTGATATATTTTACACCTAGATTCATGTTATTTATTGTTCTGCAGTCAGTTAGTTAGAAGACTGACTTTGTTTGCATTTGGTAGTAGGGTAACACTAGTTTTGTAAATTGAAATGGACAGTGTTCCTTTATCTTCTGTTTTCTATGGAAGATTGCATGAAATGTGGTAAATATTCTTTAAATGTTTGGTATAATTCTCAAGTGAAATCATATGCACTTGGAAATTTATGTTTTGAGAGATTTTAAACTATTAACAA
The DNA here is from genome assembly GCA_006410735.1 of Raphicerus campestris. Taxonomy (NCBI): domain Eukaryota; kingdom Metazoa; phylum Chordata; class Mammalia; order Artiodactyla; family Bovidae; genus Raphicerus; species Raphicerus campestris. The sequence goes on along the minus strand of SJYW01046107.1, from coordinate 119,894 downwards.
AGTTGTTTCTTTTTTTATGATTATAGAGCCCTTCAGATTGTCCATTTACTTTTGTTTGAGTTTTGTAGCTTGTGGTTTTTAAGGAATTGATCTATTTCTTCTAAGTTGCTAAATTTATGAGTGTGAAGTTGTCTCAAGTATTCCCCAGCTAGCTTTTTAATGGCTGCAAGATCTCTAGTGATATCCTTTATTTCATTTCTGATAATGCCAATTTTTGTCTCTTCTCTTTTTATATTGTCAGTCTCATTGAAAGTATGTCTTGTTCTCAAGACTGCTATTGTAGGACTGTTCTTGGAAATGTTCCTGGGATCAGCACAATGCTCTTGTGTCCTCATTTTCTCTCATAAATGTTTTGCATCCTTATAGCACAAGCAGATAAACTACATAGTATCTTGGAGTGGAGAATGGCAACAGGGACTGAGCCTCTGTTAAATGATAGAAGAATACAAGGGTGCTAATGAGAGTGATGTTAAGAATTTGATAGCATTTGTCCAGATGGGTAAGAGATGGGTGATTCTATTAACAAACAATCAAAAAACAAACAACAACAACAAAAAGATAGGAAGAAAAAGAAAGAGAGGAGAAAAAGGGAGAGAACACTTAATGTGTTTATCATATCACATGTGACTTTGGGTGTAGTTCACTGGAGTAGCTCTGACAGGAACCAGATTGGTAGAGGTCCAGGTGGATATACCAGGTGGCACTAATAGTAAAGAATCTGTTTGTCAATGCAGGAGACACAAGAGATGTGGGTTTAGTCCCTGGGTCTGAAAGATCTGCTGGAGAAGGAAATGGCAACCCACTCCAGTATTCTTGCTTGGAAAATCCCATGGATAGAAGAGCCTGGTGGGTTACAGCCCATGAGGGTCACAAAGAGTCAGACACTGCTGAGCATGTTCTTACACACACAAACAGGTTGCAAAGCAGTATAGGCATCAGATTATTACCAGCTTATCTAGAAGTAGGTAATTAGGGCAAGGAGAGAATAACAGAGTAGTGGGGCTACTTATAAGAAATTGAGTGAATTTCTGCTCAGTGTAGAAAAATGTGTGCACATATTCAGAAAATGAAAAAGAATGACAAATTTCCAATGACTGATAATTAAGAGAACTCCATAAAATTTTGCTTAAAAAGTGGTTTCAGACATCTATTTATACACCCTTTAATTTAGCTGATTTTAAATGCTAACCACAAGCAAGTGATATCAAAATCAAGGTATTTATTTTATCAATCTTTTGGAAAGTTTACTTATACAGCTTTGGCAACTGTAACTCCAAAGATCCCAATAAGAGCATCATGCTAACGTAGAGACTGTTTCCAAGCACCATCTTACAAAAGCATTCTTGAAAACTGGGATACTAGATTCTATAGTCTCAATGAGGATATAGTCATTGTTAAAAATAAAAGCAAATGATATACAGGTGGCTTTAGCTAGAAAACCATGTGCTTATGTCTGGGAGGTATTCCAAAAGACAAGTCCTGAAAAAGATACATAGCATTGGCCATGGACCGGGGAGATAATAGGCAAGCTCTGTGATTTTAGACCACATACAATTTAAAGCAACTCAAGGGAGAAAATTCTAACAAGGAAACCACTGTAATAATAGAGCCAAAATTATGACCATTTAAAAACAAAACATTAAGATTAAACTCAGTGTGGTGTATCTATTCTCTAAAAATGGGACACTTCGTGGGGAAAAAGAACTCTGAGTAAAACGTCATCCTGAGTATAATAAAAACAAAGTTATATTGAAAATCTGGGGTCACTTGAGGTGTGGTAAAGAAGGCAATGGCAACCCACTCCAGTACTCTTACCTGGCAAATCCTATGGACTGAGGAGCCTGGTAGGCTGCAGTCCAAGGGGTCGTGAAGAATCAGACATGATCGAGCAAATCCACTTTCACTTTTCACTTTCATGCATTGGAGAAGGAAATGGCAACCCACTCCAGTGTTCTTGCCTGGAGAATCCCAGGGATAGGAGAGCCTGGTGGGCTGCCATCTCTGAAGTCACACAGAGTTTGACATGACTGTAGTGATTTAGCAGCAGCAGCAGCAGCAGCAGCAGCAAAGGTGTGGTAAAGTTATCTCACTTTAATATTTTGATCTACTTGAAAGACCTGGCTATTTGTTACCTAAAAATTCAGAGCATTTGGAGAAAGTAAGTGGTATTTAGATTTCTTAGGATGCTGTGTGTATCAACTCAGGCTGCCATAACAAAACACCACTGACTAGGTGGCTTACACAATGGATGTTTATTTCTCACAGTTCTGGAGGCTGAAAGTCCAAAAACAAGGTGCTGGCCAATTTGGTTGCTGGTGAGGGCTCTCTTTCTGGCTTGCAGATAGCCTCCTCACATGTAAGAGAGAGAAATTTCTTATAAGGTCATCAATCCTATTGCTCTAAGGCTTCCCCAGTGGCTCAGAAGTAAAGAATCTGCCTGGAATGCAGGAGACATAGGTTTGATCCCTGGGTCCGGCAGATATCCTGGAGAAGGAAATGGCAACTCATTCCAGTATTCTTGCTTGGAGAATCCCATGGACAGGGGAGCCTGGGGGGCTAAAGTACATAGGGTCACAAAGAGTTGGACAGGACTGACAGGACTGAGCACGTACACACCTATTGGATTAAGATCCTGCCCTNACTCATTCCAGTATTCTTGCTTGGAGAATCCCATGGACAGGGGAGCCTGGGGGGCTAAAGTACATAGGGTCACAAAGAGTTGGACAGGACTGACAGGACTGAGCACGTACACACCTATTGGATTAAGATCCTGCCCTTATTATTATTATTTTAACCTTAATTACATTTTAAAAGGCTTATCTCCAAATGCAGTTATATTGGGTGTTAGAGCTTCATACAGAGAAAGCAATGGCAACCCACTCCAGTACTCTTGCCTGGAAAATTCCATGGAGGGAGGAGCCTGGTAGGCTGCAGACCATGGGGTCACTAAGAATCAGAAACGACTGAGCAACTTCACATTCACTTTTCACTTTCATGCACTGGAGAAGGAAAAGGCAATCCACTCCAGTGTTCTTGCCTAGAGAATCCCAGGGACAGGGGAGCCTGGTGGGCTGCAGTCTATGGGGTCGCAGAGTCAGACACAGCTGAAGCGACTTAGCAGCAGCAGCAGCAGCAGCAGNCTCATGGACAGAGGAGCCTGGCCGGCTACATTCTGTAGGGTCGCAGAGAGTCAGACACAACTGAAACGACTTAGCAAGCCAGCATGAAGTGCTACATTTCTAAGTCCCCAAAGTAGGTTGTATCTGCTGCTCAGCAGATCACACAATGAGTGACAAGAAATTAGAATAGCAATGTACCGGTTCCCAGGCCAGCGACATCAGCTTCACCTGTAAATTTGTAAACATGAAAATTCTTAGCCTTACTCGACACCTACACAATCAGAAACCTTGAGGTCAACCTTTTGCATTTACAATGCCCCACAACATCCTCACAATAAGAGCAGATTCACTGTCATTTATTCTACACACTGAGAATACACTACTCTGAAATCAACAATGAATAACAATTGGTATATAGGCAGATAAGAAAACTTCACATTTTTGGAAAAATTCTAGATTTGAAATCAGAAAATCAAACATTGTACCTCGATTTTCTCTTAGTTATGTGAGCTTGTGAATCATGTAAACTTTGGACTCAAATTTCTTAACTGAATAAAATGCTAAAATTAATACAAACACCTTCCTTACCTGCTTTACATATTTGCTATGAGGAACCAAGTTAGTATTGTAGGTAGTAGAAATATATACTTGGTAATGATAGGTAGAGTAGGTNAAACTTTGGACTCAAATTTCTTAACTGAATAAAATGCTAAAATTAATACAAACACCTTCCTTACCTGCTTTACATATTTGCTATGAGGAACCAAGTTAGTATTGTAGGTAGTAGAAATATATACTTGGTAATGATAGGTAGAGTAGGTAAAGAATAAAAATTAAATTTGGTTGCAATTGTATAGAATTTCAATCAATTTGGAAGCAGAAGTCAATAAGAAGTAAAAAGAAGAAGTTGATGGAAGGAACAAAGAAAAGGATCATAACATCTACCGAAGATCCATTTGGTGCTATAGATATGACATTTCATTTTCCCAAATTCCTAATAAATTACAAGTGAGGAAATTGGCATTTCAAATAAATTTAATAAATTGCTTTTGGGGCTAATTAACAGACTTTCGTATCAGAAGACTTAAATTTGAGTAATACTCTATCAGTAAGCTAGGTGACAATTGATTAAAATTCTCTGCTTCATTACATCTCTGTAAAATGGAGATAATATCTGCCTTACCAAGTACTTAGTATCCATAAATTCAAAAAACATATGAAATTATTATTAAAAGTTTAAGGATTTTAACAGCAGAGTTAAATTTATTAAATGAGTGATTGTTATGCAAAGATAGTATATAAAAAGTCTTAGGATAAAGACAGCAATTTTATTATTTTGCTAAATTTACTTCAATTTTTCTGATTCAGAGGCAATACTGAGTTGTAAAGTAGACACATTACTTTTCATTTCACACATTTTAATTTCATAAGTTTTTTTTTTAATGTATAGCATTTTTCACTAATCATTACCAGATATCTGAATATAGTCGTGTTGAAATATTTTTTTGCCTGATTGCTAGTTCATTTCCTTTTGTCTGAAGGGAATTCATTACTAATGGTGATGTTACTGGTAACTTCTAAGGTTCAGTTGTATTTTAAATATTCAGAATTTTGTTTTTCTGGTCTTTGAGGAAAGGTCTCTCTCGCATTCTTTCTCACTCTCCTTAGGACACTTACTCCCTTGTGGTTTTCCAATTGCTTCCATGCAGCTCCCTAGGGCTCCCAGCTGAGAACTGGACCTCGTGGATGTGCTCAATTCTTACTCCATGGTGACTGAAAATATTGCTGATCCAATAGCTAACACAGCAGGTGTGTCTATCCTGCTGCTTCTGAAGAAAGCAGAGGTATGTGAGCTGTGTTGACAGCAATGGTTGGCAGAAACCTTTTTTTCTTTTTTAGCATTTTTGCCTCGATAAGCAAAAGTTCTTTTTCATGCTCTGTTTATAACATCATGGAAAATGTTTATGTCTTGTAATCCAGTGTGAGTCAGAATCGCAGCTGCTTCTTAATCTGAAGCCTGGAGTGCTCCTGGCATCTGCTCTGATCTGTGCATTGTTTTCTGGTTCTCAGAGGCTTTTTGTTGTTGTTGTTGTTCACATCATATGGTCTGTGGGATCTTAATTTCCTGACCTACCAGAGATTGAAACTGGGCCCTCAGCAGTGAGAGTGTAGAGTCCTATCCACTAGATTAGCAGGGAATTCCAAAGGGCATTTATTTATTAAATTTTACAGCATGGCTACATATTTTAAAATTTATCTTTTTTCTATTATTATTATTATTATTATATCTTTCAAAATGAGGAAGGGCCTTAGAGTCTAACACTGATTTTCAGCTTAACCAGAAGTATGATGTTAATTTGATATTCTGAAAGTTAGAGACATTAGGAAAAATAAAATGAAGAAAGCATCACAAAAAAAGGACGTGATAGAATCAAGGAGGCAAATGAGATTGTTGATGTTGTGTCACAAAGTCACACCCTACTCTTTCTGACCCCATGGACTGCAGCATCCCAGGCCTCCCTGTCCTTCATTATCTATCAGAGTTGGCTCAAACTCATGTCCTTTGAGTCGGTGATGTCATACAACTGTCTCATCCTCTGTTGCCATCTTCTTGTCCTACCCTCAATCTTTCCCAGCATAAGGGTCTTTTCCAATTAGTTGGCTCTTTACATCAGGTGGCCAAAGTATTGGAGTTTCAGCTTCAGCATCAGTCCTTCCAATGAATATTCAGTGTTGATTTCCCTAAGGATTCACTGTCTTGATCTCCTTGCTGTCCAAGGGACTTTCAAGAGTCTTCTCGAGTACCACAATTCAGAAACATCAGTTCTTCGGCACTCAGCTTTCTTTATGGTCCAACTCTCACATCTGTACACGGCTACTGAAAAAACCATAGCTTTGTCTATGTGGACCTTTGTTGGCAAAGTAATGTCTGCTTTTTAACATGCTGTCTAGGTTTGTCATAACATTTCTTCCAAGGAGCAAATATCTTTAATTTCTTGGCTCAGTCACAGTTTGCAGTGATTTTAGTGCACAAGAAGATAAAATCTGTCACTGAGATTACAGTAATTTTTGCATATTTGCTCTGCAGGGACTGAAGTGGTGCCTGCCCAGCTTCAGCTATGTGGAGGTAGAGCCAATCTTTCTTATTCTACTGTTTGCCAGTTCATTGCTTTTTCTCCTCTGTTGGCCCCTGGGGAAGTGAGCATGTTTGGTCTTAACAGAGCCTTTAAATTGGCCATTTTTCAGTTGAATTTCTCCCCAGCTTGCTGTGACTTAATCAGATCAACCTTTTGCAATTTGATGGATTGTTCTATCCTCTATTATAAGGAAGGAGGAAAAAAAGTGACAAGAAGGATGTCAATTGTAGACTTTTCCTATGGACATGTTTTCCTGCCCCATGCCCTGCTTGTAAAACTTACTTGTTCAGCACTCCATTATAAAATACTTGAAAAATGATTGGTTAAGAAACCTGAGTAGAGTTTTTAATCACCGTTTCAATGAATGAGTTATTTAAACCCTTAGATCATAACTGGATAAATCTATGTTGTCATATTACCTTCTGGTTTTGTCTCAGTGGAAAAGACCTCCTCATCACTGGGGACTTATCCTGAATAATATTCCAAGATGACTGTAACATGAAATTGCATTAAAAATGTAAGGGGTTCATTCTCAGCATTACTACTGAGCTTCCACATTTATTTTTGTAAGAGTGGGAAACGTGAGTTGATTTAGAGATTTTTTTTCCTTTTTAAAAATGATCTGGAAGCATTTAGAAATCATGGCAATATAGTTTATATAAATACAACTAGAATATTTAAAGAAAATAAAAATAATTATAATATGCTTTTCATTAGGGTATTGTTATTGTTGCTTAGTCTCTAGTCATGTCTAACTTTTTTGTGATCTTATGGACTATAGCCCTCCAGGTTCTTATGTCCACGGATTTTCCCAGGCAAGAATATTAGAGTAGGTTGCCATTTCTTTCTTCAGGGGATCTTCCAGACCCAGGGACTGAACCCACATTGAATCCGCATCTCCTACATTGGCTTACCTGAACCACCAGGGAAGCCCTCATTATGAATACTTTTCTTTTTAACTGGCAATGTGGAAAAATTTCTATTGATGAACAATGTAAGTGGTGAATGAATTAGTGAATAGATTAATGGTGATTAAAATTAGTAATAATGTGTTGTTGAAAGAAAGAACAGAATATTAAGTTCAACTTAATATTAGGAGTCTTAACAGGAGTCACTGTTAGGAGTCTTAACAGTGGTCTAACCATTAATGAAGGGGAGGGCAAGAGATTATTAAACAAGTTTTCCAACCCTTATTTCATTCTGCTCCTGGGTAGATCTCAACAATGAGAAATTCTCTGAAGAGTACAGTCCATATGCATTATATTTTCAGAGAGGATGAGATTAAACTGATTTCACTTCCAGCCTGTTGAATTCAGGCTTAAATATGTGAATGAAGAAACATACTTAATTCACTCTTGAAATAGCCTCTGATTGCAAAACAGAAGAAATGGGTCAAAGTGGAACAACACTGTTCTTCTACCAGGAAATGAGCTAACATCTTGTTCCTCAGGTTTAGGCATTGACCAATTTGAAAGGATCCTTGGAAGGGTCCATGCTGGAGAGGATTATGTGCAGGTGTGAGGTGTCCTCCATTGCAATTCACTGAGCCTACTACTTATGGGTTGTGAGAAGCAGTCACCCAATTTATTTAGCATTTATGACACACAACTATAGTTAATAATGGCCAGTAATATGGGAGGGAGGGATATTTGAAGAATGCGCAGAAATTTCTTTGGGAAAAAACATTTGAGGAACTTGGTATTCTAAATGGACTGATGACACATTGCAGCTCTAGCAATGAAATTATTTCTGATTTTCCCATCACTTCCTACCTCTTATTCAATTCTGGAGAAGCAAAATGTAATAAAGAGACAGTTATGAAGAATGCATATAGATAGAAAGTGATGGAAGGACTGAAATATATCTAATATTCATGCAGTACTTGGATGTTAAATATTATTATACTCTAAATATGCATGATACTTAGTAGACAATACATATATTACAAAGAGAACCTCATTCAGAATATTTGAAATAAAGTCTTAATATGACTTAATATGGTCACTCCATTTTGGTCCCGTATATCCTCTGCCCAGGTGGCACAATGGTAAAGAATCCACTTTCAAATACAGGAGATGCAAGAGATGCAAGTTTGACCCTTGGGCTGGGAAGATCCACTGGAGGAGGAAATGGTAACCCACTTTTGAGTGGAGTATTCTTGCATGGCAAATTTCATGGATAGAGGAGCCTGGCGGGTTACAGTCCATCAGGTCCCAAAGAGTTAGGCACAACTGAGCAGCTGGGCACCTATGTCCTCTGCCTAATCACAAAAATAAAGCCCATGGCTGTCTATCAAATTGGTAGACAAACTATAGCTCATGTGGCCAGCCATATATATATATATATGCCCCTGTGTCTCTTTCAGAACAAGGGTAATTTGGATAGTATGGCCCTTCCAACTCACCTGTACCTTGTATATTAATTTATTCCATCTTCTTTCCTCTGCTCAGTCCTATTTGCTCTAAATTCATTTATTATACCACATGATTTAAGCACTTTTATTTGGTTTGGGAGCATACCTGTTCTTTGGCTATTATTGCTTTCATAGTTATGTACTTGTAGACTGTGGCCCCAAGGTAATATTCCATGTGATGGCTTCTCATGCTATAAGTCTAGCTTTCATTCAAGGTTTGTAACAAAATAGCTGTTTATTTCTCATATTTTCAATACCATGAAGCCAGGAAATATTTCTTCAGTGCCTCCAAGAATTCACAGGAAAAATCAGGCATTCAATAAACATTTGTTGACTACATTGTTATTACATTTAGCCACTAAGTTGTGCCCTACTTTTTTGCAGCCTCATGGACTGTACCCTGCCAAGCTCCTCTGTCCATGGGAATTCTCCAGGCAAGAATACTGGAGTGAATTGCCATTTCCTTCTCCACAGGATCTTTTCCACCCAACGATTGAACTCACGTCTCCTGCATTGCAGGCAGATTCTTTACATTGAGCCAACAGGGAAGCCCACCTAGATGACTATTAGTAGGCAATTATGGACTTTAAAAATTTTTGAAAGGTTTTAGACTAAATATTTCTTCAAACCTTAAGGAGTTCCCAAATAACCTTCATCCAGCTTCCCTTAATTTTAAGATATACTAATAACTAAATTATAGACTTGATTTATATTTTACCAGATTTCCAGTAATGTTCTTTATCCACTTCATGATCCAATCCAGGAAGCCAAACTGTATTAATTGTTGTGTCTTCTTAGTCTACTAAGGATCGGTGACAATTTTGAGTATTCCCTTGTCTTTAATAATCTTGAAATTTTGAAGAATATTTTTCAGGTACTTTGTAGGCTATTCCTTGATTTGTGTGTGCCTGATATTTTCTTCTTATTGGCTTAAGGTTATACATTTTTGGTTATGTGCCATTTCTTATGTCATATCAGATGATATAGAGTGTCAAAGTCTTATTATCTTTAACATAATAATCATATTTACTTTAAATCACTTATTAGCTAGTTTCTATGTTGTCTACGTCATTTGTGAATCTAGTTCTGATGATTCTTTGTCTCTCAGGGGTGTATCATTTTCTCTTGCCTTTTTGTATGCCTTTCTCTCCCCTGAGAGCCTGTTATATCGTGTAACACAGTTGAGATTGAGGTAAACAGATTTTTAAACCTAAAGATGGGAACACTTTTCCTTTTACTGGGTCTTTAGGGCACCAGTTTGAGCTAATCTAATTAGAAATGGGACTGAGTTTGACCTTTGCTGTCTTTGTGGTTACCCTGTGTATCACAGATGTTAAATTATCTATGGAATTTTGTGTGGGGGCTGGTTTGCCAGGTATTTTTTGTATTTTTGTTCTCAGATTTAGGGCTTTCCTTTCTACTTCATCTCAGCAAGTTTCTGACTTTTGCAAGTTATATATTATGAGATGTTTGTTAGTGTGTCTGTGGGGTGTCTAATGTGGGGGCATTTTCTATTTTTTCTGACCAAAATCCTACCCTCTGACATACCCCTGTCATGTCCCTGAGCCTCAAGGATGTCGTTTTTTCAGTGTTCCCTCGCTTCCCATAACTCTGATTCCAGAAGCTATTCTTGATCCTGTCTCAAATTTGGAAGATTTTTCAGCAGCAGTGGGTTTTCCCTGGTACCTCCAGCTCTACAGCTTGCATTGCTTTTCTTCCATAGATGAAGGTTTCATATCATACAGGAGACACACTTTCAAGTTCAAAGTCTCATCTTAGTTTCCTGGCTTTCCTGAAGCAGCTGCTATTCCCAGCTCTAGTTCTGAAATGTAAGAGACTTGCTGATGATTCTCTTACTCTTTTCAGGAAATATCTTATATGGGGTTTGTGGAAAAAAAAAAGTTAAAAAAAAAAAAAGAGGCTTGCAGACAGTCTGGGCTCCGCCCCCATTCACAGTTCTTGGGGACTTCACCATCTTGCCAGTACTTATCAGCCATCTTCCTCCGGGCCACCAGTGCCCTAGATGGACTCTTTTCACCTATGTGCAGATGCATCTTGCCCAGGTACTTCAGTGTTTCTGTCTCCAGTGCCCCTGAAGTTACCTNGGCAGGAGAAGAAGGGGACAACAGAGGATGAGATGGCCGGATGGCATCACTGATTCGATGGATGTGAGTCTGAGTGAACTCCAGTAGTTGGTGATGGACAGGGAGGCCTGGCATGCTGCGATTCATGGGGTCGCAAAGAGTCGGACACGACTGAGCGACTGAACTGAACTGAACAGATGTAGAAAATATTAAGAAGAGGTGACAAGAACACACAGAAGAACTGTACAAAAAAGATCTTCATGATCCAGATAATCACGGTGATGTGATCACTCACCTAAAACCAGACATCCTGGAATGTGAAGTCAAGTGGTCCTTAGAAAGCATCATTATGAACAAAGCTAGGGGAGGTGATAGAATTCCAGTTGAGCTTTTTCAAATCCTGAGAGATGATGCTGTGAAAGTGCTGCACTCAATATGCCAGCAAATTTGGAAACAGCACTCAACAGGACTGGAAATTTTTCATTCCAATCCCAAAGAAAAGGAATGCCAAAGAATGCTCAAAATATAACACAATTGCACTCATCTCACATGGTAATAAAGTAATGCTTAAAATATTCCAAGCCAGACTTCAGCAATATGTGAACCGTGAAGTTCCAGATGTTCAAGCTGGTTTTAAAAAAGGCAGAGGAACCAGAGATTCCTGGATCTGCTGGATCTTCGAAAAAGCAAAAGAATTCCAGAAAAACATCAACATCTGCTTTATTGGCTATGCTAATANAAGTTCCAGATGTTCAAGCTGGTTTTAAAAAAGGCAGAGGAACCAGAGATTCCTGGATCTGCTGGATCTTCGAAAAAGCAAAAGAATTCCAGAAAAACATCAACATCTGCTTTATTGGCTATGCTAATACTTTTACTGTGTGGATCACAATAAACTGTGGAAAATTCTGAAAGAGATGGGAATACCAGACCACCTGACCTGCCTCTTGAGAATCCTATATACAGGTCAGGAAGCAATAGTTAGAACTGGACATGGAACAACATATTGGTTCCAAATAGGAAAGGAGTATGTCAAGGCTGTATATTGTCACCCTGCTTATTTAACTTATATGCACAGTACATCATGAGAAATGTTGGGCTGAAGGAAGCACAAGCTGGAATCAGGATTGCCAGGAGAAATATCAGTTACCTCAGATATGCAGATAACATCACCCTTATGGCAGAAAGTGAAGAGGAACTAAAAAGCCTCTTGATGAAAGTGAAAGTGGAGAGTGAAAAATTTGGCTTAAAACTCAACATTCAGAAAACTAAGATCATGGCATCTGGTCCCATCACTTCATGGCAAGTAGATGGGGAAACAGTGGAAACATTGGCTGACTTTATTTTGGGGTGCTCCAAAATCACTGCAGATGATGATTGCAGCCATGATATTAAAAAACACTCCTTGGAAGGAAAGTTACGACCACCCTAGACAGCATATTAAAAAGCAGAGACATCACTTTGTCAGCAAAGGTCTGTCTAGTCAAGGCTATGGTTTTTTCCAGTGGTCATGTATGGATGTGAGATTTGAACTGTGAAGAAAGCTGAGTGCCAAAGAATTGATGCTTTTGAACCGTGGTGTTCAATGATGCTATCTTTTTTCAGAGAGGGTTTAATTTTACTCTTGCAAGTCGATAAAGTATAGATAAATCACCTTATTGCTGTGGAGTCTCTGTTTTCAGTTTTAATAAGGATGCCTGATTTTAGTTTGCTCTTAGTCCTAGTGCATAACTCCCACTCATAAAGTATAGCCTTTTTATGTATTACCTGAAAATCTTCCTTCCTTCTTCCCTTCCTCCCTTCCTTTATTTCTCTGTTTCTTTTTGTTTCCATAGTCAGTCCTGAATTTTATTAGTAACCTCATTGTGACCAGGCAGCCAAATTGTTTTCTAAGGTTTTTATCTTTTCAGATCCTCTCTTCACTTGCTTTTTAGGAGTCTAAGCTCATACATACACAATGTAAGAAGGGCACAATGCCCAAAGTAGGAAATTACCTATGGTCCTAGACTCATTTACTTTTGATTTCCTGCTTTTGGTACTTTTTGCCTCACGTTTCTGCTATCATAGGAACCCCAAACTCCAGACTCTGTCTCTGTTCCCCTGTTTGACTGTCCACATTTTTAGGCTACCTTGGGTTTCATTTCCCTAAAATGTGGTTGGTCAACTTTCTGAGGCAAACCCAGAAGTGTATGCGGACTTACCTTGGTGTGCTTTCTTGCTCCTGCCTGCCCTGGTTGTTTTCCTATGACATCAAATGATTGTTTACAAACTGTATCTATCCTTTATAGTTTCTCTCAGGGGTAGGATGAATTTGTTACATGTCCCATCATCATGGCTGAAATATATATATAGAAAATGAAGACTAAGTAAACATTTCCTATGATCACACAGAAAGGCTTTTGTGGATCAAGAATTCTAATTAGTTCTCAGAAACTTGTGATCAAAGCTTTCTGTTTCACACCCTTCAGATTTCATATACTCTGAAATTCCATAGTTCAATTTTGGTCAGATTATATTGAAGAGGAACATTAACAAGCCAATGATCTCAGCTTGCAATGAAACACAATCTTGGTATTCTGTTAGTCAGTATGATGAAAGCTGACTTAATTGAATATTACATTAAAGGGACAGGGAAAAGTTTTCTTGAAATTAGCAGCTACTCGTGAAGTCCACAATTAGAATATAGCATATAGAGTACTGTAGAGATAAAATGACTCCTAACATCTCTTAACATGAATTCTAGCACTATTACCTTGACCAGAAGTCATATGTCAAATATGTTGATATATTAGAATATATTCATAATATCCAAGCCAGTGGCTGACAAGTGGACTTTTCAATGGAAAATGACATTTATTTTATGACATCTTAAAATGCTTATAGTGATTTGCATTTACTATCTCATAAATACTTTACAGTGATGTTATAAGGTAGTTCCCTTGCTATAAAGAAGGAAAAAATAAAAGATGCACAGTTATGGTCACAGGAATTTACCAGGGCAATGAGGAATTTGTGACAAAATCAGAAATGAAACTCAGGAAAACCTCAATGTTTTATGGATACATCCCAAGATCTTTAATTCCCCCTGTATCTCTGGATCTATTTTCAGGTATTGAAAATGAATGAACTCCTGGAAGAAAGGTTTAAGAAACTTGAAAGAAAGTAAAGTGAAGTCACTCAATCGTGCCTAACTCTTTGTGACCCCATGGACTGTACCAGGCTCCTCCATCCATGGGATTTTCCAGGCAAGAATACTGGAGTGGGTTACCATTTCCCTCTCCAGGAAATCTTCCTGACCCAAGGTTTGAACCTGGGTCTCCCACATTTTAGGTAGACACTGTTTGAGCCACCAGGGAAGTCTCATAAAAATATTACCGGAAGCACGTGCTGTTCAAGGTGTAATTGGAATCTTTCTCTCTTAATTTTCACATGCTCTCATAGGAACTCCAACCCTTTGTGCAGATCTTTCTTGATTCATGAATTTAGAGAGTTCTCTATGGGAATTTTATTTGAACATCAGGGACACAATTTCCATTGATCTCAGCATGAATGATAACCCCTGATTTATAGGTATTAGGTTTAGACTCAGGGGTTTTTCCACGATTCCCTTGCATGTTCTAACAATAAGATTTCTAGCAATTTCCTTCCTAATACTTGTCATTGTTTTTTTCAGATGTGACTAGTCTTCAAAATGTTCTAGAACTATTCACAAATCTTTTTTCATGTAAAATATTGATGAGCTGTTTGATTTCCCAAACAATTAAAATCTTCAGTTGTTACAAAACTCAAAATATGAGAGCTTGAATTTCTTTCTTTATGGTACATTTCATCACAGAAATACCAAAGCAGTAAATGTGAGACAAAGTTTAATGAAAAGACCATCCAGTGGATATGGATTTTGTGACACCTACCTTAGGAAATAAATATTATTGACAAATGCAATTACTCCCTCTCTGATGGATAAGCCATCACTAGGTACAAAACTCTTTGTTCAGAAGTCTTCTCTCTATTGACTTTTCATTGTCATTTCAAGGAATTATCATCACAATAGCACAATTTCTATGACGGTTCTAAAATTTCTGCATTTCCCAATATACTATTGGAACCTTCCATTAGAGTAGACATAATATATTTCATCTATAAGTTGAAGATACTGGCTAAAAAACAATTGTACAAAATAAATACAATAAAATGTTTATGTCAAATTCATAATGTTGACCATCACTAATCATAGAAACAGGTATTTATGGACAGCATAGTCTTTCACTGTTTAATTGGACTATAATGGCCCTCATTGCCTAATAACTGATTTATTTAGAGATATCAGTGTATTTTAGAAATTTGAGTCATCAGTTTTTGAATCATCATAGTAACTTCTAACTTTTATTGAACTTAATTACAATCTACATAGAATTTGGTAAAAATTATGCTCTCTCTTTTAATAAAAGCTTTCTTTCTGAGTCTTAGTATGGAAAATAGATTAAATTATACTTGGAGGAACTTTTACCACAGTAGGCTAAGGAAAAAAAAAACAAAACTATTAAACTCTTTCCTCTAAACATATGAGTGTTCAAAGATTGCCATTTCATAGTTTTGCTAATTTTCAAAAAAAAGAATGATTCAGATAATTGCTATGATTTCTTTCCTTAGATGTTATCACTTGTAGTATGCTATTATTTCATCACAGAATAAAAGGTTAATAAAAAAAAAAGAAAAAGCATTGGTAATTTCCTAAAATGAGCCTTCTTATTTTGCTTAAGAATTCAGAAAAGATCAGAATTTAATTAAATGCATTTTGTTCAGAAACGAAACTACTTGAGAAAAGAGAGTGGGTGGGGAAAGGGGAGAGAGTCAATTGTAATATAGTTTAGATTTTTACCAGCAATTGCTCACTTTGAATTGAGAAAATATAGTTACCTGTGAGCAACAGATACTCAAGTGAACTTGTGTTTCAGTGCCAACTGCTTTAAATCGCTACATAATTTTTGAGATTTAAATCTCCAGATTTTCTTTTGTTTTTAGGCCAAGATAAATGCTGCTACTTGAAAAGCCTGTGAATATGTATCAAATTACATGATCTTGGTTGCCATATTCAATGATGAAAGTTGATCAGAAAGAAAGAATTCATATTTCTTTCATACGTATAGCATACTCATACAAATAACAGGAAAGAATTCAGTATTTAGTGAGATAAACATTAGTTATCACTGCCTTTCCATATTGCCAAAGCTGTGGTTTCTCTATTAGTCATGTATGGATGTGAGAGTTGAGCTATAATGAAGGCTGAGCTCTGAAGAATTTATGCTTTGTGTTGGAGAAGACCATTGAGAGTCCTTTGGACAGCAAGATCAAACCAGCCAGTCCTAAAGGAAATCAGTCCTGAATATTCACTGGAAGGACTGATACTGAAGCTGAAGCTCCAGTCCTTTTACCCCTGATGTGAAAAATTGACTCATTGAAAGAGACCCTGATGTTGGTAAAGTTTGAAGGCAGGAGGAAAAGAGGACAACAGAGGACAAGATGGTTGAATAGCATCACCGACTCAATGGACAAGAGTCTTAGCAAACTCTGGAAGATGACAAAGACAGGGAGACCTGGCATGCTGCAGCCCATGCTGTTGCAAAGAGTTGGATACAACTGAGCAAATGAACAACTACCATCACTGCCTTTTAAACAAAACCAGTCCATCTAATTCTGTATTCTGACAGGTCATCATTGCTCCTGAATGTTCACATTTTTGACAAGAAACCGATAGCATCAATCAAAGCAATAATTAGTTTATTGTTGGGATTTGAGAAATATTGATATGGTTTCAAGCAAGCATGTATTTCTTAAAGCGTAGAAAGTGTTTCTTTAAATATTTGAGAGCAAAGCTGCAACAAAAGTTAATTTGGTGCTAACTTCATATATGTGTGTGTAGGTGTGTTGTTAGTCATTCAGTCATGTCTGACTCTTTGAAACCCCATGGATAGCCCACCAGACTCCTTTGTCCATAAGATTCTCCAGGCAAGAATACTGGCCTGGGTTGCCATTCCCTTCTCCAGGGGATTTTCCCAACTGAGGGATAGTACCCTGGTTTCCTCACTGCAGGCAGATTATTTACCATCTGAGCCACCAGGGAAGCCCAACTTCCGATATAGCTCAGCTTAATACATAGAAAGCTATCATCTGATGAATGGTTATTTTTGGGTACATGGCACGTTTTCTCCATATTTTGCATATAGTCTGATGGCTGCTATCTTGAGGGAACTATTTTTTTTTATTGTGAAAAATTGCAGTGCCTATCAATGATTATTACAGTATAGTCACAACCATGGCCTATGTGCTTATGTTTCTACATTCAATCTAACCCTTCATGGTTTCCTTATTAATTTAGCCCCCACAGCTCAATTTCTTCTTTGTTAACATTCTCTCAATTTTTTTGCATTTGATTTCAATCATGATGATATATTTTTGTGTATGAATATTCTAGCTATATGCTACTCAGGGCTCTATACCATCATGAGTGCCATGGAGGGGGATTATTCCCTCACTGTTCATCAAGGTAGACATGAGTGGTTCAAGTCTGGAAATAAAGGCTTCTTCTTATTTTTTTTTTTTTAATACCAAGTCGAATATTTATTCCAAAGTCTTTTTAAAAGACAGCATGTATTATCACCTCAACTAGACTGTAAACTAGTTATTGTGTCTTCTATGATTTCCACATTTCTCCTTGGTACCCAGTGGGAGAATTATGTATTTTTATTTCACGTTACAATTTGCCAACATAAGAATAATTAATGGAGAGATCATAAAGTGTTATTAGTCTTTCTGAATCTTTAGCTATTTATTTTATAATAAAAAAAAATCTCTGTATGTTTATTGCATGTATTCAGGTTTTATAGCATTGATTTAAAACCACAGTCAGATTATCTCATATTAGAGTTTCCCTTCCTGTTTGAAGTTCTGAACTTTCTGTAATCCATGGACTTATCAAGATCATCTTACTTTAGATATTTTGGGCAGATGTTAGTGATCTGGGTTGTTCAATTGTGTAAATGTCAAAATTAGGATATCTTCTCACATTTGTATTGCCTAGTAACTATGTTAAGGTATTCATTCATTTTTTCCTTTTTGTATCTATTTTGCTCTTTGCCTCCTTTTCTTCATTCCAGCAATCATTTCTCAAAGGTTTATTATGCACTGGAAGGTAGAACATTCAAGAGTGTTCTAACATAAAGAAGTCTCAGAATTGCCAGAAGCTCAGAAGGTGAGAGGTGAGGGGGTTAAATCACCCCCAAATCAAAACTGCAATGCAGTGAAATTATCTCTGTTGCTGGACTGGAAGAAACACAAGCTGGAATCAAGATTGCCAGGAGAAATATTAATAACCTCAGATATACAGATGACACCACCCTTATGGCAGAAAGTGAAGAGGAACTAAAAAGCCTCTTGTTGAAAGTGAAAGAGGACAGTGAAAAAGTTGGCTTATAGCTCAACATTCAGAAAACGAAGATCATGGCATCCGGTCCCATCACTTCCTGGG
>SJYW01046107.1:66867-96002 GCA_006410735.1 Raphicerus campestris | reverse complement strand
TGATGCTTTTGAACTGTGGTGTTGGAGAAGACTCTTGAGAGTCCCTTGGACTTCAAGGAGATCCAACCAGTCCATTCTGAAGGAGATCAGCCCTGGGATTTCTTTGGAAGGACTGATGCTAAAGCTGAAACTCCAGTACTTTGGCCACGTCATGTGAACAGTTGACTCATTGGAAAAGACTCTGATGCTGGGAGGGATTGGGGGCAGGAGGAGAAGGGGATGACCAAGGATGAGATGTCTGGATGGCATCACGGACTCGATGGACGTGAGTCTGAGTGAACTCTGGGAGTTGGTGATGGACAGGGAGGCCTGGCGTGCTGAGATTCATGGGGTCGCAAAGAGTAGGACACGACTGAGCTGAACTGAACTGATACCCTTTCTAGTGCTTGTTATTTTCCATCAATTAAAATAGCCGTCATTGTTGTTGTGAAATAGTGCGTGCGTGTGTGCTAAATTGCTTTAGTTATGTCTGACTCTTTGCAATCCTATGGACTGTAGGCAGCCAGGCTCCTCTGTCCATGGGATTCTACAGGCAAGACTACTGGAGTGGGTTGCCATGTTCTCCTCCAGGGGGTCTTGTCAATCTAGGGATCAAACATGCGTCTCTTATGTCTCCTGCTTTGGCAGGTGAGTTCTTTACCACTAGTGCCACATGAGAAGCCCCTGGTGTGAAACAGTACCATTTGTGATTTTGAGTTGCATTGCCCTATGATATACTTTCAGATGAGTATTAGTGGCTTGGATATCTTCTCTTGAAAAATGTTTATGTAAGCCCTTTGCCCATTTTAATTGTCTTTTTGTTTTTGAGCTTTAAGGCTTTATACAGTCGGTCCTCCATATCTGTGGGTTCCACATTCTTGGATTCAACTGATTGTGAATAATTTCCAGAAAAAAAATTCCAAGAGTTCCAAAAAACAAAACTTTAGTGTGCCATGCTGGTAATTATGCAGCATTTATATCAGGTATTTTATGTAGTATAGAGATGATTTAAAGTATATGGGAGGATGGGAGAAGGCAATGGCACCCCACTCCAATACTCTTGCCTGGAAAATCCCATGGACGGAGGAGCCTGGCGGGCTGCAGTCCATGGGGTCGCTGAGAGTTGGGCACGACTGAACAACTTCACTTTCCCTTTTCACTTTCATTCATTGGAGAAGAAAATAGCAACCCACTCCAGTATTCTTGCCTGGAGAATCCCAGGGACAGAGGAGCCTGGTAGACTGCCATCTATGGGGTCGCACAGAGTCAGACACGACTGAAGTGACTTAGCAGCAGCAGCAGCAGCAGTGTATAGATTATATGCAAATATTACACCAGTTTATATAAGGGAATTAAGCATCCATGGATTTGGTATTCACAGGGGATCTTGGAACAATTCAATCCTGGAAAACAAGGGTCCCCTATGCATTCCAGCTTTTACACCCTTATCAGATTTATCATTTCCAAAATTTTCTACCATTTTGTAAATTATCTTTTCACTTGCTTGGTAATACCCTATGATATACAGAAGTTTTTAATTTTGATGAAGTACAATTAATGTAATTTTTTGTTGTTGTTGTTGCTCATGCTTTTGTTGTTCAATCACTCTGTCATGTCTGATTCTTTGTGAGCCCATGGACTGCAGTACACCAGGCTTTACTATCTCCTGGAGCTTGTTCAAAATCATGTAAAGATTTTGAAAGAATTGAACTGTTTCCAGCTATATTTTTCAGAAATTAAAAATTTTGAAAATCCAACAAAGCAAATTTTGATGTCTAACTTTCAAATAAGCAAGAAAATTAAGTGCATAATAAAGAGAAAATTAAAATCATATAATGAGAAATAATGGCATTACTGGGTAAATGCACTAAAATTTTTATAAGTTCATTTTTTTAATATCTCAAAAATAGAAGATGACAGATACATGACAGTTGTTTTTAAGAATAAATTCAAACTTTGGGATTGAAAAAATCAATATCTGAGATGAAAAAAGACACTCAATAGAATTGACACTAGATTTGTCCAAGTAAAAGAGACAATTAGTGATTTTGAAGGTAAACTGTTTATGTAGGTATCATCTGTATTTTGAAGTTTCACTGTAAAAATCTTGGAACAAGTTTTCTAAGATTTATACCTCAGTATTTCATGGTTTTAATGCAACAGTAAATGGATATTTTAAAATTAGAAATTTTAGTTTTTTATTGCTGTTCACTTGCTCAGTTGTGTCCGACTCTTTACAACCATATGGACTATAGCAACCCAGGCTTCCCTGTTCTACACCATCTCCCAGAGTTTTCTCAAATTGTGTTTGCTCAGGTCCATTGAGTTCATGATGCCATAAACCATCTCATCCTCTGTCACCACCTTCTCCTTCTTTGTTTAATCTTTCCCAGCATTAGGGTCTTTTCCAGTGAGTCAGATCTTTGCATCAGGTGGCCAAAGTATTGGAATTTAAATTTAGCATTGGTCCTTCCACTGAATATTCAATGTTGATTTCCATTAGGATTGACTGGTTGAAACTCCTTGCAGCTAAAGGGACTCTCACGAGTCTTCTCCAACACCACAGTGAGAAAGCAACAATTCTTTGGAACTCATCCTTCCTTATGGTCCAACTCTCACATTCATACATGACTACTGGAAATACCATCAGTTCAGTTCAGTTCAGTTCAGTTGCTCAGTTGTGTCTGACTCTTCACGACCCCATGAACTGCAGCACGCCAGACCTCNACTCTCACATTCATACATGACTACTGGAAATACCATCAGTTCAGTTCAGTTCAGTTCAGTTGCTCAGTCGTGTCTGACTCTTCACGACCCCATGAACTGCAGCACGCCAGACCTCCCTGTCCATCACCATCTCCCAGAGTTCACTCAGACTCACGTTCATCGAGTCAGTGATAGCCCTGACTAAATGGACCTTCGTTGACATCATAACATCTCTGCTGTTTAATATGCTGTCTAGATTGGACAGAGCTTTTCTTCCAAGGAGCAAGCATCTTTTAATTTCATGTCTGCAGTCACCATTTGGACCCCAATAAAGTCTGTCACTGTTTTGATTGTTTCCCCATCTATATCCCATGAAGTGATGGCACTGGATGCCATGATCATAGTTATTTGAATGTTGGGTTTTAAGCCAGTTTTTTCACTCCTCTTTCACCTTCATCAAGAGGCTCTTTAGTTCCTCTTCACTTTCTGCCATAAAGGTGGTGTCATCTGTATGTCTGTGATTATTGATTTTTCTCCCAGCAATCTTGATTTAAGCTTGAGCTTCATCCAGCCCAGCATTTCGCATGATGTACTCTGCATATAAGTTAAATAAGCAGAATGGCAATATACAACATTGATGTACTTCTTTTCCAATTTGGAACCAGTCTGTTGTTCCATGTCCAGGTCTAATTGTTGCTTCTTGACCTGCATGCAGGTTTCTCAGGAGGCACGTAAATTTGGGATAGAAATACAATTGATTTGTGTATATTGACCTTCTATCCTGTGACCTTGCTAAAATCACTTGTTAATTCCTGTTATTTTGATAGATTATTTGAAATTTTCTAGGTTGATGGCCATGTTGTCTGCAAATAAAAACAATTTTATTCTCATTTTCCAAATTGAAAAGCTATTTCTTTTTTCTTGCCTAAGAGAAGTAGCTAGATCTTTTAGCAAAATATTACATAGAAATAATGAAAGAAAACACTCTCTCCCTGTTACCCATCAATGGGTAAAATCATTTAGTATTTTATATTTAAATACAATGTTAACTGTAGCTTGTTCACTTTTAAATATCTTTTACCAGGTTGAAGAAGTGCTTTCCTACTGATTTTTTAAAGTTTTTACCATGAATAAATACTGAATTTTGTAAACAGCCTTGTCGTTAATTTTCTGAGATGATCACAAAGTTTTTTATCTTGTTAGATCACAAAATGTAATGACTAGTTTTCTACTGTTGACTCAATTCTATATTCCTGGGATAAGTTCTATATTATTATTGTCATCCTGAAAAGATTAAAAACAAACAAACAAACAAACTTACAGAATTGCTGAACTATAAAAACCATATCTAATCAGCTCTATTTTGGAAACTATTTTAAGTAGCATAATTTTCACTTATTCAATTGGTGTTAAATCCATTAACTAATTGACAAGTGCTACTTTTAACTTTTAACTAAGGCTTAAGGAGATCTTTATTTTAGCCATTACTGAAAATTTGAAATAATACAGATCAATAGTCAAAAAGTTAGACTTAGGGATTAAGTGCAGTGGTAACAATGGCAGCAATGTAATTGTATTTTCTGTAGCAGAAACTAGTTGAGGCATCCAGCCCTTGTTCTCTCCATCCATTTAACCTACAGATATTTTTCTCTCTTACTTGCTTGCTTAACTGTACTCTGATGTTTACCTGCTCCAAGACAACACTCCCTAACACTCCTTTCCTCTGAGAGCATTCTTCATTTCAGAAAAATGTCACGGAATGATGACCTTGAAGCACCAGAAATCANAAATAGAAGATGACAGATACATGACAGTTGTTTTTAAGAATAAATTCAAACTTTGGGATTGAAAAAATCAATATCTGAGATGAAAAAAGACACTCAATAGAACTGACACTAGATTTGTCCAAGTAAAAGAGACAATTAGTGATTTTGAAGGTAAACTGTTTATGTAGGTATCATCTGTATTTTGAAGTTTCACTGTAAAAATCTTGGAACAAGTTTTCTAAGATTTATACCTCAGTATTTCATGGTTTTAATGCAACAGTAAATGGATATTTTAAAATTAGAAATTTTAGTTTTTTATTGCTGTTCACTTGCTCAGTTGTGTCCGACTCTTTACAACCATATGGACTATAGCAACCCAGGCTTCCCTGTTCTACACCATCTCCCAGAGTTTTCTCAAATTGTGTTTGCTCATGTCCATTGAGTTCATGATGCCATAAACCATCTCATCCTCTGTCACCACCTTCTCCTTCTTTGTTTAATCTTTCCCAGCATTAGGGTCTTTTCCAGTGAGTCAGATCTTTGCATCAGGTGGCCAAAGTATTGGAATTTAAATTTAGCATTGGTCCTTCCACTGAATATTCAATGTTGATTTCCATTAGGATTGACTGGTTGAAACTCCTTGCAGCTAAAGGGACTCTCACGAGTCTTCTCCAACACCACAGTGAGAAAGCAACAATTCTTTGGAACTCATCCTTCCTTATGGTCCAACTCTCACATTCATACATGACTACTGGAAATACCATCAGTTCAGTTCAGTTCAGTTCAGTTGCTCAGTCGTGTCTGACTCTTCACGACCCCATGAACTGCAGCACGCCAGACCTCCCTGTCCATCACCATCTCCCAGAGTTCACTCAGACTCACGTTCATCGAGTCAGTGATAGCCCTGACTAAATGGACCTTCGTTGACATCATAACATCTCTGCTGTTTAATATGCTGTCTAGATTGGACAGAGCTTTTCTTCCAAGGAGCAAGCATCTTTTAATTTCATGTCTGCAGTCACCATTTGGACCCCAATAAAGTCTGTCACTGTTTTGATTGTTTCCCCATCTATATCCCATGAAGTGATGGCACTGGATGCCATGATCATAGTTATTTGAATGTTGGGTTTTAAGCCAGTTTTTTCACTCCTCTTTCACCTTCATCAAGAGGCTCTTTAGTTCCTCTTCACTTTCTGCCATAAAGGTGGTGTCATCTGTATGTCTGTGATTATTGATTTTTCTTCCAGCAATCTTGATTTAAGCTTGAGCTTCATCCAGCCCAGCATTTCGCATGATGTACTCTGCATATAAGTTAAATAAGCAGAATGGCAATATACAACATTGATGTACTTCTTTTCCAATTTGGAACCAGTCTGTTGTTCCATGTCCAGGTCTAATTGTTGCTTCTTGACCTGCATGCAGGTTTCTCAGGAGGCACGTAAATTTGGGATAGAAATACAATTGATTTGTGTATATTGACCTTCTATCCTGTGACCTTGCTAAAATCACTTGTTAATTCCTGTTATTTTGATAGATTATTTGAAATTTTCTAGGTTGATGGCCATGTTGTCTGCAAATAAAAACAATTTTATTCTCATTTTCCAAATTGAAAAGCTATTTCTTTTTTCTTGCCTAAGAGAAGTAGCTAGATCTTTTAGCAAAATATTACATAGAAATAATGAAAGAAAACACTCTCTCCCTGTTACCCATCAATGGGTAAAATCACTTAGTATTTTATATTTAAATACAATGTTAACTGTAGCTTGTTCACTTTTAAATATCTTTTACCAGGTTGAAGAAGTGCTTTCCTACTGATTTTTTAAAGTTTTTACCATGAATAAATACTGAATTTTGTAAACAGCCTTGTCGTTAATTTTCTGAGATGATCACAAAGTTTTTTATCTTGTTAGATCACAAAATGTAATGACTAGTTTTCTACTGTTGACTCAATTCTATATTCCTGGGATAAGTTCTATATTATTATTGTCATCCTGAAAAGATTAAAAACAAACAAACAAACAAACTTACAGAATTGCTGAACTATAAAAACCATATCTAATCAGCTCTATTTTGGAAACTATTTTAAGTAGCATAATTTTCACTTATTCAATTGGTGTTAAATCCATTAACTAATTGACAAGTGCTACTTTTAACTTTTAACTAAGGCTTAAGGAGATCTTTATTTTAGCCATTACTGAAAATTTGAAATAATACAGATCAATAGTCAAAAAGTTAGACTTAGGGATTAAGTGCAGTGGTAACAATGGCAGCAATGTAATTGTATTTTCTGTAGCAGAAACTAGTTGAGGCATCCAGCCCTTGTTCTCTCCATCCATTTAACCTACAGATATTTTTCTCTCTTACTTGCTTGCTTAACTGTACTCTGATGTTTACCTGCTCCAAGACAACACTCCCTAACACTCCTTTCCTCTGAGAGCATTCTTCATTTCAGAAAAATGTCACGGGATGATGACCTTGAAGCACCAGAAATCACGGGATGTCAGCCCAAATGATCTCAATGCCCCCAGGAGGAGAAGAATGCAAAACCACATCAGCCCTGATCCTTATCTTCAGCCCCATTTTCCATCCTAAAGTTATAAGACCTCCTCCAATTTCCCAGGAAGGGGGCACAATCTTGGAAGTCTTAGCTTGCTGTAGTCCCCCTTTGCCTGGCAAAGTAATGAAGTTACTCTTTTCTACTCTTCCAAAACACTCTGTCTCTGTATTTCTATTTGGCATCGGTAAACAGAAGCCATTTTTTTTTTTTTTTGCAACACATTAGAATTTGAAGATTAAAAAGATATCACTAATCAATATGATTGAACACTAGAATCTATATGACTGAAAAAGCCCAGGAAAAAGTATATTTATATAGTGGAGAAATGAAGTTGGATCTTTTGACAATAGAAAATATAAGTCACAAAATATTTTAATATATTATTTAGTAAATTATTTAGTACATTTTTAGCTAATTAAAAATATAGCTATAATACACTATATAGTATACTGAAGATAGCTAAAATATACTAAATTTTATTATATGTCAAATGTTTGAGTTGATATTGAATTTTCTTTATATCTGTTTGTATTAAGATATTTAAAAGTTAAGAAATATTCTGGATCACACAGCTAGCAAGTCTTATGGCTAGAATTCAAGCTCAATATTTTCTGCCTTTATAGTCTATGATACTAATGACTCTGGTAGTCTGAGCACCAAGATACAAGTTAGGGCAGATTAGTTGAGATCATATTGGAAAGCACTAAGCAGTGCCTATTTATAAGGGTTTGAGCTTGATGATCATAATATATGAAACAATGAGAGAGAGAGAAAAATAAAACCAAAGCAAAACAAAACTGTGGGGTTTATGGGAATGTCATAGAAACTCACATAAAAGAAATGTTCCAAAAGTTTCCAAAAGGNCCTGACTAAATGGACCTTCGTTGACATCATAACATCTCTGCTGTTTAATATGCTGTCTAGATTGGACAGAGCTTTTCTTCCAAGGAGCAAGCATCTTTTAATTTCATGTCTGCAGTCACCATTTGGACCCCAATAAAGTCTGTCACTGTTTTGATTGTTTCCCCATCTATATCCCATGAAGTGATGGCACTGGATGCCATGATCATAGTTATTTGAATGTTGGGTTTTAAGCCAGTTTTTTCACTCCTCTTTCACCTTCATCAAGAGGCTCTTTAGTTCCTCTTCACTTTCTGCCATAAAGGTGGTGTCATCTGTATGTCTGTGATTATTGATTTTTCTTCCAGCAATCTTGATTTAAGCTTGAGCTTCATCCAGCCCAGCATTTCGCATGATGTACTCTGCATATAAGTTAAATAAGCAGAATGGCAATATACAACATTGATGTACTTCTTTTCCAATTTGGAACCAGTCTGTTGTTCCATGTCCAGGTCTAATTGTTGCTTCTTGACCTGCATGCAGGTTTCTCAGGAGGCACGTAAATTTGGGATAGAAATACAATTGATTTGTGTATATTGACCTTCTATCCTGTGACCTTGCTAAAATCACTTGTTAATTCCTGTTATTTTGATAGATTATTTGAAATTTTCTAGGTTGATGGCCATGTTGTCTGCAAATAAAAACAATTTTATTCTCATTTTCCAAATTGAAAAGCTATTTCTTTTTTCTTGCCTAAGAGAAGTAGCTAGATCTTTTAGCAAAATATTACATAGAAATAATGAAAGAAAACACTCTCTCCCTGTTACCCATCAATGGGTAAAATCACTTAGTATTTTATATTTAAATACAATGTTAACTGTAGCTTGTTCACTTTTAAATATCTTTTACCAGGTTGAAGAAGTGCTTTCCTACTGATTTTTTAAAGTTTTTACCATGAATAAATACTGAATTTTGTAAACAGCCTTGTCGTTAATTTTCTGAGATGATCACAAAGTTTTTTATCTTGTTAGATCACAAAATGTAATGACTAGTTTTCTACTGTTGACTCAATTCTATATTCCTGGGATAAGTTCTATATTATTATTGTCATCCTGAAAAGATTAAAAACAAACAAACAAACAAACTTACAGAATTGCTGAACTATAAAAACCATATCTAATCAGCTCTATTTTGGAAACTATTTTAAGTAGCATAATTTTCACTTATTCAATTGGTGTTAAATCCATTAACTAATTGACAAGTGCTACTTTTAACTTTTAACTAAGGCTTAAGGAGATCTTTATTTTAGCCATTACTGAAAATTTGAAATAATACAGATCAATAGTCAAAAAGTTAGACTTAGGGATTAAGTGCAGTGGTAACAATGGCAGCAATGTAATTGTATTTTCTGTAGCAGAAACTAGTTGAGGCATCCAGCCCTTGTTCTCTCCATCCATTTAACCTACAGATATTTTTCTCTCTTACTTGCTTGCTTAACTGTACTCTGATGTTTACCTGCTCCAAGACAACACTCCCTAACACTCCTTTCCTCTGAGAGCATTCTTCATTTCAGAAAAATGTCACGGGATGATGACCTTGAAGCACCAGAAATCACGGGATGTCAGCCCAAATGATCTCAATGCCCCCAGGAGGAGAAGAATGCAAAACCACATCAGCCCTGATCCTTATCTTCAGCCCCATTTTCCATCCTAAAGTTATAAGACCTCCTCCAATTTCCCAGGAAGGGGGCACAATCTTGGAAGTCTTAGCTTGCTGTAGTCCCCCTTTGCCTGGCAAAGTAATGAAGTTACTCTTTTCTACTCTTCCAAAACACTCTGTCTCTGTATTTCTATTTGGCATCGGTAAACAGAAGCCATTTTTTTTTTTTTTTGCAACACATTAGAATTTGAAGATTAAAAAGATATCACTAATCAATATGATTGAACACTAGAATCTATATGACTGAAAAAGCCCAGGAAAAAGTATATTTA
Source organism: Raphicerus campestris (assembly GCA_006410735.1). Classification (NCBI taxonomy): domain Eukaryota; kingdom Metazoa; phylum Chordata; class Mammalia; order Artiodactyla; family Bovidae; genus Raphicerus; species Raphicerus campestris. The sequence goes on along the minus strand of SJYW01046107.1, from coordinate 86,163 downwards.
TATAGTGGAGAAATAAAGTTGGATCTTTTGACAATAGAAAATATAAGTCACAAAATATTTTAATATATTATTTAGTAAATTATTTAGTACATTTTTAGCTAATTAAAAATATAGCTATAATACACTATATAGTATACTGAAGATAGCTAAAATATACTAAATTTTATTATATGTCAAATGTTTGAGTTGATATTGAATTTTCTTTATATCTGTTTGTATTAAGATATTTAAAAGTTAAGAAATATTCTGGATCACACAGCTAGCAAGTCTTATGGCTAGAATTCAAGCTCAATATTTTCTGCCTTTATAGTCTATGATACTAATGACTCTGGTAGTCTGAGCACCAAGATACAAGTTAGGGCAGATTAGTTGAGATCATATTGGAAAGCACTAAGCAGTGCCTATTTATAAGGGTTTGAGCTTGATGATCATAATATATGAAACAATGAGAGAGAGAGAAAAATAAAACCAAAGCAAAACAAAACTGTGGGGTTTATGGGAATGTCATAGAAACTCACATAAAAGAAATGTTCCAAAAGTTTCCAAAAGGAAGAAGAAATTCAAATGAGGTATTACATTAGCATATTTTGTCCCAAGTTAATTTCTATTCACTCACTCTCAAAGATGTATTATATTATCCTGAGTTGTTCCTCAAATAAAATAGGAAACGACTTTATGTTGTAGTAGATTTACATGAACATTGTACAAAGAACAACTTTCTCATATAGATCATTTTGTAAAAGATAGAAATATTTAATCACTGTTATGTTCCAGGAACTAACCTGGCATTATAGGTAACTTATAATTTAAAAATACACAAACTCATAGGAAAAGAAATCAGATTGATGGTTACCAGGGGTGGGGAGAAAGAGAGAAGGGAAACTGGATGGAAAAAACAATAAAAGAATTTAGGCTGGAGATAGGTGTGTTCCACATGTAGCAGCTGGAACCTGTTCCCTGTGGATAGATACTCCAAGGTAAAGATAATGGCAGGAGCAAGGAGGAACTGAGTCTTGCTTAGACAGAAGATAAAGAAACCACATATTTCTCATTCTTGAGGTCAAGGAGACTTCCCCAACTACAAAAGTGCAGAAACTCTCCTTAGGAGTCAAAAATGGATGAGACCACCTCATAATACGTGGTATCAACCTTCTCATAGAACCCTGTGCTGGAATACAGCTTGGCAATAAAAGAAACATATACTTGTCAGGCAGGACCCTAGGACAGGTCATGTGTGGAAAAGAAATGAAGTGATTGGCCAAAAATAAACAAAGACCTGGAGGAAAAATCCTATAAAGTAACATGATCACCTCTCTGGGATGATTCTCCCAACACCCTTTCTCTCCCAGTGTGTATCTCTGCCTTGCTTCTGTCTTTAATAAATTGTTATCTCTGTGTACTCTTCGACATNCAGTATACTGACACGTATATATGGAATTTAGGAAGATAGTAATAATGACCCTGTAAGTGAGACAATATAGGAGACACAAAAGTATAGAACGGACTTTTGACATCTGGGGGAGAGGGAGAGGGTGGGATGATTTGGGAGAATGACACTGAAACATGTATACTATCGTATAAGAAATGAAGTGCCAGTCTATGTTCAATGCAGGATACAGGATGCTTGGGGCTGGTGTAGGGGAAGTCTTTAATACAACACTCTGAAGTATAGTATTAATTATAAGGTTTGTTAAATCTCCTCTATTCCTCTTCTATTCCTCTTCTATCCTCTTCTATTCCTCTATCTGCATCTATTGATGTGATCACATTTTACCTTATATTCTGTTCAAATGGTGAATTACACTTAATTTTGGAATGCTGTAGCAACTTTGAAATCTGATATAAAGCCCACATACTCATGATATATTAATTTTTTCACATTGTGGTATTTACATTGTAATTTTCTCCTCTATCCGAAAGCAGAACCTCATTTATATACTTTAAAAAAGCCAGGTATCCTTATGTTTGTTATTGAAGGCTTCATCTGCCAGATTTTAAGCTTCAGTTTATTTGGTATCTTTTCATATCTTAGTGTTGGAGAAAAAGAAGTACAATTAGAATTGGCTATTTGGCTAACCATTTTGTGTGTGTGTGTGAGTGTGTGTGTAGCCAGCGCTCAAGGAAGAGGGAAATGAAGAAATGCCATTTAGTGGATATCCAATTTCAATTATGCAAGACGTATGCATTTTAATTTAACCTTTTTCAAGTTACTATGATAAGTTTTGAACTTATTAGATATTTTTCTTCTTATCTCAAATTCTTCTATACTTTCAGCAAATAAACTTGGCGACTTCAAATGTCTTAAATAAAGAAGATAAAAGTTGAAATAATGATGTCTGGCAGATGAGATGAGAGATAGTATTTGTTAGAAATATCTATGTTTCATCCGAATCAGTTAGTAGCAATATATATTTATCATAGAAAGACAAATATTTATGCTTATTTCTTAAGGGCATGGACAAGTCATAGGAAATTTGCCTAGCACCTCTTCTATGTCATATCATAGTTTCCATACACAGAAACTCAAGTTTAAAGAAGGTTTATATTAGAGAGACAAATTGGTAAAAACAGCAAATAAAACTACCAAATTTCTGTCTTACTTAAATGGGGCTGGGATTAATGTTATATACAATTTTATGTATTTAATACAATTCTTAATAAATATTCAAAAAGGTATATAAAATATATTGAAAAAATATTTTTAAAGGATATCCTTAGCTACATAGAGCAAAGATTAAAGTTCCCCAGTATCTTTTGGCTTATAATATATTCATTCCTGTTTTCTGAAGAAGGATGTATTTATTTTACCTAATGGACTCAGTATGCCAATAATCTTATTTTTTTTTTGACAGTACTCAGAACTCATTATGACAATCTTTTATTATAAATGCTAAAGGGCTTTGATTAAATAAAACATTATTATTTGGATCTTATCAATATCTTTTTCCTGTAATGTTTAATTTAGTAATTGAAAATATTTACTCAAAGAAACTTTTTATAAATGAGTGATGACTGTAATGATGGTATCCTTTTACATAAAATTTATGTCTAAAAAGACATATATATATATCCTAAAATCCATCATATATCAAATAAACATGAGATTTATATTTTCAATTCCCATGTAATATATCATTTGATGATGAATAATAACAGAGGTTGGTTGCCCATGAAATTACATATTTTGATAAACTTCTATTTGTTTACATTTATGATAACAGCAGACTCAGGAAACATTATTTTTAGCAGAACCTGCATGAGAATGCATAGTGTTAATCATTCAGTTGTGTCTGACTTTTTTGCAACCCCATGGACTGTGTAGCCTGCCAGGCTCCTCTGTCCATATAATTCTCCAGGAAAGAATACTGAAGTGATTAGCCATTCTTTTCTCCAGAGAATCTTCCCAACCCAGGGACTGAATCCAAGTCTTTGGTACTGCAGGCAGATTCTTTGGGAAGCAAACTGTGGGAGATGGTGAAGAATGGGGAAGCCTGGAGTGCTGCAGTTCATGAAGTCACAAAGAGCTGGACACGACTTAGTGAAAGAACAGCAACCAACCTGAGAATACAGTGAACTGGAATAAGAATATGAAGATCTTTGCCTTCCAAGACACAGCATTGGTAAATAAGTGGTGCTTCTGTGTCTGCTGAAGGGGAGCCAGTTAATTCAAAACCTTTGGAGCATTTCTGTCCCTGAGTATAACAGAAAAAGAGCACGATTCATGAAATTATTTAGACCCAGTGAAAACTCCTCTGTTATATATTTTAAAAATAATCAGAACATATTAAGAGGGGATGTCAACCTTATATCTTCTTGTTGCTCTTTACTGGAGAAGGTAATGGCAGCCCATTCCAGTGCTCTTGCCTGGAAAATCCCATGAACGGCACAGCCAGACAGACTACAGACCTATGCAGTCCAAAAGAGTTGGACACAACTGAGTGACTTTAATTAATTTCTCTTTACACAGTAGGTGCAAATGCATACAGCTGACTGACAATGATTATAAGTCTTCCTCATTGTTTCTATTTATCTAATGTCTTTTCTGGCCCCAGGAACTTCAATCTGAATCAATCTCATGACGATTTTTTCAGGAGCCTCCATTTAACACTACTGTAGCTTTTCTGGAGCAAGATCAAAATAGAAAAAATGATTCTATCAGAGAAGGGGTGGATGAATACACAGAGTGAGAGCTCCTCAGGACAGATTGTATCCTGCTGAAAGACAAAATGATACAGAGTAGGTCAGGAAGATCCCCAGGGGAAAGGAATGGCTTACCCACTCCAGCATTCTAGACTGGAGAATCCTATGGACAGAGGAGGATGGTGAGCTACAGTCCATGGCTTTGAAAGAGTTGGACACGACTGAGCGACTAACAGTTTTCCATCATCAAAGAGGAGTCTTAACAGGTAGATGGAGAAAGCAATGGCAATTCACTCCAGTACTCTTCCCTGGAAAATCCCATGGATGGAGGAGCCTGGAAGGCTGCAGTCCATGGGGTCACTAAGAGTGGGACACGACTGAGCATCTTCACTTTCACTTTCATGCATTGAAGAAGGAAATGGCAACCCACTCCAGTGTTCTTGCCTGGAGAATCCCAGGGATGGGGGAGCCCTGGTGGGCTGCCGTCTGTGGGGTCGCACAGAGTCAGACACGACTGAAGTGACTTAGCAGCAGCAGCAGCAGCAGCAACAAGTAGACACTTGTCCAGTAAAAAGTGCTCCTCTTAAACTGGCTCACAAGCAATAGCCATTAAATATTCAGGAAATTTGTGAGCTGATTGTTAAAGCTATTATAAAAAACTAAATTACATAAATTTATGATCACAAAACAAATGTGCTGGACACTTAAAAATAATAATTTTTAATTCTTATACTATATTTTGCTATTATCTATGCTCTTAAGGCTGTTTTTGCTATTGCAACTGAGGGATGGAAATTTTAATCATGGTAGCTGCTGCTTGTCTCTTTTCTACATTCTGTAAGAATAGACTAGCAGCTTGAAGTCAGCCAAGATGGGGGTAAAAATATTATGGAAATTGACAAATGCTACAAACCTGGGTTTGACTTACTGCTTTTTTGAATAAAATGTGAATCAGGCAGATTAAAAAAAAAAAAAAAGTGTTCACCTTTTATTTTTCCACTCCTCGTTCAGAAAGCAACTTTCCAAACCCTTTTGTCAGGATACTGCACTTAATGTCTGTATTAAAGCCTTCCATCTTTATTAACATTTGCATTTCTTTATCTTTTTTTCTGGCTAAACTATATTTTGTACAAAATGGGCAATAAATGTTTAATCCAACAGTTCAAGTTCTGTTTAATTTTTTGAGTCTTTTCTTCTAGGTTTCTTATGTAAGAATGATTTTCTTTTTATAGCTATTAATAAGCAGTAGTTAGCAAGAAATTAATACCCTTAGNTATGACCCAGCAATCCCACTGCTGGGCATACACACCGAGGAAACCCGAATTGAAAGAGACACATGTACCCCAATGTTCATTGCAGCGTTATTTATAATTGCCAGGACATGGAAACAACCCAGATGTCCATCAACAGATGATTGGATAAGAAAGCTGTGGTACATATACACAATGGAGTATTACTCAGCCCTTAAAAAGAATAAGTTTGACTCAGTTCTAATGAGATGGATGAAACTGGAGCCGATTATACAGAGTGAAGGAAGCCAGAAAGAAAAACACCAATACAGTATACTGACACGTATATATGGAATTTAGGAAGATAGTAATAATGACCCTGTAAGTGAGACAATATAGGAGACACAAAAGTATAGAACGGACTTTTGACATCTGGGGGAGAGGGAGAGGGTGGGATGATTTGGGAGAATGACACAGAAACATGTATGCTATCATATAAGAAATGAAGCGCCAGTCTATGTTCAATGCAGGATACAGGATGCTTGGGGCTGGTGTAGGGGAAGTCTTTAATACAACACTCTGAAGTATAGTATTAATTATAAGGTTTGTTAAATCTCCTCTATTCCTCTTCTATTCCTCTTCTATCCTCTTCTATTCCTCTATCTGCATCTATTGATGTGATCACATTTCACCTTATATTCTGTTCAAATGGTGAATTACACTTAATTTTGGAATGCTGTAGCAACTTTGAAATCTGATATAAAGCCCACATACTCATGATATATTAATTTTTTCACATTGTGGTATTTACATTGTAATTTTCTCCTCTATCCGAAAGCAGAACCTCATTTATATACTTTTAAAAAGCCAGGTATCCTTATGTTTGTTATTGAAGGCTTCATCTGCCAGATTTTAAGCTTCAGTTTATTTGGTATCTTTTCATATCTTAGTGTTGGAGAAAAAGAAGTACAATTAGAATTGGCTATTTGGCTAACCATTTTGTGTGTGTGTGTGAGTGTGTGTGTAGCCAGCGCTCAAGGAAGAGGGAAATGAAGAAATGCCATTTAGTTCAATTATGCAAGACGTATGCATTTTAATTTAACCTTTTTCAAGTTACTATGATAAGTTTTGAACTTATTAGATATTTTTCTTCTTATCTCAAATTCTTCTATACTTTCAGCAAATAAACTTGGCGACTTCAAATGTCTTAAATAAAGAAGATAAAAGTTGAAATAATGATGTCTGGCAGATGAGATGAGAGATAGTATTTGTTAGAAATATCTATGTTTCATCCGAATCAGTTAGTAGCAATATATATTTATCATAGAAAGACAAATATTTATGCTTATTTCTTAAGGGCATGGACAAGTCATAGGAAATTTGCCTAGCACCTCTTCTATGTCATATCATAGTTTCCATACACAGAAACTCAAGTTTAAAGAAGGTTTATATTAGAGAGACAAATTGGTAAAAACAGCAAATAAAACTACCAAATTTCTGTCTTACTTAAATGGGGCTGGGATTAATGTTATATACAATTTTATGTATTTAATACAATTCTTAATAAATATTCAAAAAGGTATATAAAATATATTGAAAAAATATTTTTAAAGGATATCCTTAGCTACATAGAGCAAAGATTAAAGTTCCCCAGTATCTTTTGGCTTATAATATATTCATTCCTGTTTTCTGAAGAAGGATGTATTTATTTTACCTAATGGACTCAGTATGCCAATAATCTTATTTTTTTTTTGACAGTACTCAGAACTCATTATGACAATCTTTTATTATAAATGCTAAAGGGCTTTGATTAAATAAAACATTATTATTTGGATCTTATCAATATCTTTTTCCTGTAATGTTTAATTTAGTAATTGAAAATATTTACTCAAAGAAACTTTTTATAAATGAGTGATGACTGTAATGATGGTATCCTTTTACATAAAATTTATGTCTAAAAAGACATATATATATATCCTAAAATCCATCATATATCAAATAAACATGAGATTTATATTTTCAATTCCCATGTAATATATCATTTGATGATGAATAATAACAGAGGTTGGTTGCCCATGAAATTACATATTTTGATAAACTTCTATTTGTTTACATTTATGATAACAGCAGACTCAGGAAACATTATTTTTAGCAGAACCTGCATGAGAATGCATAGTGTTAATCATTCAGTTGTGTCTGACTTTTTTGCAACCCCATGGACTGTGTAGCCTGCCAGGCTCCTCTGTCCATATAATTCTCCAGGAAAGAATACTGAAGTGATTAGCCATTCTTTTCTCCAGAGAATCTTCCCAACCCAGGGACTGAATCCAAGTCTTTGGTACTGCAGGCAGATTCTTTGGGAAGCAAACTGTGGGAGATGGTGAAGAATGGGGAAGCCTGGAGTGCTGCAGTTCATGAAGTCACAAAGAGCTGGACACGACTTAGTGAAAGAACAGCAACCAACCTGAGAATACAGTGAACTGGAATAAGAATATGAAGATCTTTGCCTTCCAAGACACAGCATTGGTAAATAAGTGGTGCTTCTGTGTCTGCTGAAGGGGAGCCAGTTAATTCAAAACCTTTGGAGCATTTCTGTCCCTGAGTATAACAGAAAAAGAGCACGATTCATGAAATTATTTAGACCCAGTGAAAACTCCTCTGTTATATATTTTAAAAATAATCAGAACATATTAAGAGGGGATGTCAACCTTATATCTTCTTGTTGCTCTTTACTGGAGAAGGTAATGGCAGCCCATTCCAGTGCTCTTGCCTGGAAAATCCCATGAACGGCACAGCCAGACAGACTACAGACCTATGCAGTCCAAAAGAGTTGGACACAACTGAGTGACTTTAATTAATTTCTCTTTACACAGTAGGTGCAAATGCATACAGCTGACTGACAATGATTATAAGTCTTCCTCATTGTTTCTATTTATCTAATGTCTTTTCTGGCCCCAGGAACTTCAATCTGAATCAATCTCATGACGATTTTTTCAGGAGCCTCCATTTAACACTACTGTAGCTTTTCTGGAGCAAGATCAAAATAGAAAAAATGATTCTATCAGAGAAGGGGTGGATGAATACACAGAGTGAGAGCTCCTCAGGACAGATTGTATCCTGCTGAAAGACAAAATGATACAGAGTAGGTCAGGAAGATCCCCAGGGGAAAGGAATGGCTTACCCACTCCAGCATTCTAGACTGGAGAATCCTATGGACAGAGGAGGATGGTGAGCTACAGTCCATGGCTTTGAAAGAGTTGGACACGACTGAGTGACTAACAGTTTTCCATATCAAAGAGGAGTCTTAACAGGTAGATGGAGAAAGCAATGGCAATTCACTCCAGTACTCTTCCCTGGAAAATCCCATGGATGGAGGAGCCTGGAAGGCTGCAGTCCATGGGGTCACTAAGAGTGGGACACGACTGAGCATCTTCACTTTCACTTTCATGCATTGAAGAAGGAAATGGCAACCCACTCCAGTGTTCTTGCCTGGAGAATCCCAGGGATGGGGGAGCCCTGGTGGGCTGCCGTCTGTGGGGTCGCACAGAGTCAGACACGACTGAAGTGACTTAGCAGCAGCAGCAGCAGCAGCAACAAGTAGACACTTGTCCAGTAAAAAGTGCTCCTCTTAAACTGGCTCACAAGCAATAGCCATTAAATATTCAGGAAATTTGTGAGCTGATTGTTAAAGCTATTATAAAAAACTAAATTACATAAATTTATGATCACAAAACAAATGTGCTGGACACTTAAAAATAATAATTTTTAATTCTTATACTATATTTTGCTATTATCTATGCTCTTAAGGCTGTTTTTGCTATTGCAACTGAGGGATGGAAATTTTAATCATGGTAGCTGCTGCTTGTCTCTTTTCTACATTCTGTAAGAATAGACTAGCAGCTTGAAGTCAGCCAAGATGGGGGTAAAAATATTATGGAAATTGACAAATGCTACAAACCTGGGTTTGACTTACTGCTTTTTTGAATAAAATGTGAATCAGGCAGATTAAAAAAAAAAAGTGTTCACCTTTTATTTTTCCACTCCTCGTTCAGAAAGCAACTTTCCAAACCCTTTTGTCAGGATACTGCACTTAATGTCTGTATTAAAGCTTTCTATCTTTATTAACATTTGCATTTCTTTATCTTTTTTTCTGGCTAAACTATATTTTGTACAAAATGGGCAATAAATGTTTAATCCAACAGTTCAAGTTCTGTTTAATTTTTTGAGTCTTTTCTTCTAGGTTTCTTATGTAAGAATGATTTTCTTTTTATAGCTATTAATAAGCAGTAGTTAGCAAGAAATTAATACCCTTAGTATAAATATTTTGTATTCAGTGCAGGTAATTAAATCCCTTACCCCCTTAAAACATGAACATGTAAGCATTCAGGAAAGTATGAATAGGTATATAAAGCACATGGACTCACTACTACCAGATGACAAATAGAGAAGAAAGAAAGCAAATACTGCAAAGTAAACAGCTGATTTTGGACTTTACTCAGAAGCTTCAAATGGAGACATATGGAGTAAAATGAAAAAGGTGAATGGCTACTGTGGTTGGTGTGATGAATGAGGTAAACATGCAAAAAATCACTAGACTCTTAAAAGATAAATCTTTTCTCCAAAGGAAAAGATAGCATGAAAGAATAGATTTGATTGATACTTTCTATAACAGAAGTTCTTAAACTAAGATCAATAGGCAACATGAAATCTTTGAAAGCTCTGTAAGCTATCTGCAACACTTTAAACAACGTGACATTTCAAACCTGATGACAAGTTTGTGCATGTTAACTAAAATCACAAGAGTTTTTGTTTTCTTTGGAATTACATCAGTGTGGCATAATAATTCCTCCCACATGTAGCTAATAACACCATTTTAGCAGACTGGTGATGGTGGGAAATAATGTGAGATATTATATAGATTGGTGTTTTTCAGTTGCTAAGTTTGTGTCTGACTCTGCAACCCCATGGACTGCAGCATGCCAGGTTTCCCTGTCCTTCACCATCTTCTGCAGTTTGCTGGAATTTATGTCTATTGAGTCAATGATGCCACCCAAACATCTCATGCTCTGTCACCCACTTCTACTCTTGCCCTCAATCTTTCCCAGCATCAGGGTCTTTTCCAATGAGTTGGCTCATCACATCAGGTGGCCAAAATATTGGAACTTCAACTTCAGCATCAGTCCTTCTAATGAATATTCAGGACTGATTTCCTTTAAGATTGACTGGTTTGATCTCCTGGCTGTCCAAGGGAATCTCAAGAGCCTTCTCCAGCACAGTTTGAAAGCATCAATTCTTTGGTCCTCACCCTTCTTTATGGTCCAATTCTCACATCCATACATGACTATTGAAAAAAAAAAATAACCACACACATAGTTTTGACTATATGGACCATTGTTGACAAAGTGATGTCTCTGCTTTTTAATATATTGTCTAGGATGCTTCCCTGGTAGCTCAGACGGTAAAGCATCTGCCTNTCACAGTGTTTGAAGTTTGATTTTCAATGACTTTCAAAGTCTGGGAAAACTCAGAGTATTATTTTAATGTGTTTTTATGCTAATATTACCCTAGATTCTGTAATACTCAAAGTATGATCTACAAACACCCAGAAACATCTAGATCACCGGGAAATTGCCTAGGAGTATAGAAACTCTCACTCTTTCCCAGGCCTACCATCAGATTCTTTTGTGTTATTAAAAAGATCCTAAGATGATTTGCTGGAGAAGGCAATGGCAACCCATTCCAGTACTCTTGCCTGGAAAATACCATGGATGGAGGAGCCTGGTGGGTTGCCTTCCATGGGGTTGGGCAGAGTCAGACACGACTGAAGCAACTTAGCAGCAGCAAGATGATTTGCATTCCTATTGCCTTGGTTTTTCTCTACTACTGTAACAAACTTAGCAGAGCAAAAAAAAAAAAAAAAAAGAAAGAAAGATGTAACCACAACTTACTGGAAATAAACCCAAATGTATTATCTGATTGGAGACCAGAAGTTCTAATATCAAGGAATTGGAAGTCCACATTGCTTCTGGAAACTTTAGGTGAGAATCGTTCCTCTTGCTTTTCTAGTCTCCTAGAGGCTGCCTACATTTCTTTTCTTGTTTCCTTTCCTCCCTCTTCAGAGTCACAGTGTGACATTTAAAATCTCTCTCCTTTTCCCTCTGTTTTTCCACTCTATTTCTAGCACAACATCTCCTTCACTTACTATGACCCTCCTGCCTCCCTCTTATAAGAATTTTTGTAATTTCATTGGACCTACATGCATAATCCAGTGTTATTAATTAAACTCCATTTGCAGAGCCCCTTTGGCAAAAAAGGCAACACATATTCAAGTTCTGGGAATTAAGACATTAGGATTTTTGAAGGACTTTTATTTTGTCTATCACACAAGGTAAAAACTGAAAGGTATTGGCTTAGAAAGCCTAAAAGAAGCAAATGCAAATATGCTCTAAAGAAACTTAAGCTCAACCTAGCTACTGTGTGGTTTTCACTGAATAGAATCAGCTGAATAAGAGCCCCAAAACAGAAATTCTAAATTGATTGAAACAGTACAGCATGTGGGAGAGTGCACAGAAAGAATGAACAACAGAGAGAACAAAATACAATACTAGGACTGCAGATACTTACAGCACTTTCACAGCATCATCTTTTAGGATTTGAAATAGCTCAATCTGTAATCAGACTACATACCAAAGTTGGCAGCTAATTATTCAGTCACAATAATAGAAGCCAGACACAGTAGAATATGTTTGTAGGACTGCAGGAAATAATTTAAATCTGGAATTTATATAATTAGCTAGGAATTTAAGTTAAGTCAAGTGGGCCTTAGGAAGCATCACTACAAACAAAGCTAGTGGAGGTGAAGGAATTCCAGTTGAGCTGTTTCAAATCCTAAAAGATGATGCTGTAAAAGTGCTAAACTCAATATGCCAGCAAATTTGGAAAACTCAGCAGTGGCCACAGAAAGGCAAAAAGTCAGTTTTCATTCCAATCTCAAAGAAAGGCAATGCCAAAGAATGCTCAAACTACTGCACAGTTGCACTCATCTCATAGGCTAGTAAAGTAATGCTCAAAATTCTCCAAGCCAGGCTTCAACAGTACATGACCTATGAACTTCCAGATGTTCAAGGATTTAGAAAAGGCAGAGGAACCAGAGATCAAATTGCCAACATCTGCTGGATCATTGAGAAAGTAAGAGCGTTCCAGGAAAACAGCTACTTTTGCTTTATTGACTACACCAAAGCCTTTGACTGAGTAGATCACAACAAATTGTAGAAAGTTCTTCAAGAGATGGGAATACCAGACCACCTGACCTGTCTCCTGAGAACTCTGTATGCAGGTCAGGAAGCAACAGTTAGAATTGGACATGGAATGACAGACTGGTTCCAAATAGGAAAAGGAGTACGTCAAGGCTGTATATTCTCACCCTGCTTATTTAACTTATATTAAGAGTACATCATACAAAATGCTGGGCTGTATGAAGCATAAGCTGGAACTAAGATTGTCAGGAGAAATATCAATAACCTCAGACATGCAAATGACACCACCCTTTGGCAGAAATCGAAGAACTAAAGAGCCTCTTGATGAAAGTGAAAGAAGAGAGTGAAAATGTTGGCTTAAAACTCATCATTCAGAAAACTAAGGTCATGATATCCAGTCTCGTCACTTCATGTAAATAGATGGGGAAACAATGGAAACAGTGAGAGACTTTATTTTGAGGGGCTCCAAAATCACAGCTGCTACCAGGAAATTAAAAGACACTTGCTCCTTGGAAGGAAAGTTATGACCAACCTAAACAGCATATTAAAAAGCAGAGATTACTTTACCAACAAATGTCTGCCTTGTCAAAGCTATGGTTTTCCAGTAGTCATTTATGAGTATGAGAGTTGGACCATAAAGAAAGATGAACGCTGAAGAATTTATGCTTTTTTACTATGGTGTTGGAGAAGATTCTTGAGAGTCCCTGGGACAGCAATGAGATCAAACCAGTCAATCCTAAAGGAAATCAATCCTCAATATTCTTTGGAAAGACTGATGCTGAAGCTGAAACACCAATACTTTGACCAACTGATGTGAAGAACTGCCTCACTGGAAAAGACCCTGATACTGGGAAAGACTGAAGGCAGGAGGAGAAGGGGATGACAGAGGGTGAGATGGTTGGACAGCATCACCAACGTGATGGACACGAGTCTGAGTAGGCTCTGGGAGTTGGTGATGGAATGGAAGGCTGGCATGCTCCAGTCCATGGGGTCGCAAAGAATCAGACATGACTGAGTGACTGAACTGAACTAGAGTTAAGTAAATCTTTCAATATAATATCACATATTTCACAAGGAAATATATATATATAATTAAAACTATTTGAAATGTAGATAGACCCCACCAACTGAGATAGGCAGTCACATGCTAAAATAAATTTTGAAGAGTAGACCAGCAAGCAACAGTTTTCCATACCCCTTCATTCTATTATGACATCCGAGTTTATATAAATCTGAAAATATCATACTTTATAAATGTGAGTTACCTTTATTATTCTATACCAATCTCATATGCAGTCATCTCTCACTCATGAAAGTGAAGTCAAATTTAGAAGAGCTCTGAAAGCTCATGTGGCACTTCCAGTATGGTTTGTGTATTGCTGCTAGTCAATGAACTATTTGTTAGAATCAGACTATATGATACCAAAGTTAATGTTCTGAAACTGTTTATAACATCATTGCTGCACCATTCAAAATATGATCAGGGACCTCAATCCCTGAATAAGAAACAGATTCCTTTTGGAGTTGATGATGTTTTGCAATAAATTATATTATATATGAATTAAGCAGTGTTTGTGTGATATTTTTGGAATAATCTGTTAATGAAATTCAAAGGTATGGAAAATATGAAGACACTTAAGCATTTAATTATCTACATTACTTATTCTTTTATAAACATCTTTTTTTAATCGAGCTTTTTAAAACATAATTTTATTGTTGTTGCTTACTTGTTGATTCATGTCCGACTCATTTGTGATCCCATGGACCATAGCCCACCAGGCTCCTCTGTCCATGGGATTTCCCAGGCAAGAATACTGGGGTGAGTCGCCATTTTCTTCTCCAGGATATCTTCCTGACCCAGGGATCAAACCCTATGCCTCCTGCATTGACAGGTGGGTTCTTTACTGCTGAGCCACCAGGGAAGCCCATATAGTTTTACAGTATTAGCTGAATTAGGAAAGTATAATTTATGCTATTTATTTTTCACTCTAATTTTAATGTAGTGAAACAAATTTGTTACTGTTTGAGAAGAATTATTATGAATTCTCTTGTCTGAAGCAGTAGTTGTAAGCCTAATGTCAATGACACAAATGATTCTAAACAAAACCAAACAGCTCATATTAACATGACAGTGACTGAACAACAACAACAATGATCATACAAATACTGAAGTTACTTTTATCGGCGTGATTCATAATGAGGTGCAAGAATAACAGTGTGCTATTTGTGAGGGATGCACTGGGTAATGAAGCAAAGATTCTATTACAATTTAAGTAGCAACTGTATACAAAATATAGAGGAACACATTCAATCATATATATATTGATGTTCAATATTTCAAATACAAATATTGATTCATATAAGAGGGCTTCTTAATGTGAATTAACACATCATGTTGAAGACTAAAGCACCTTATACAATTGCTGAAGTGTTAGTGAAAACTGTGTCAAAAATGTGTAACTATGAATGCTGGGTAAATTGATGGCAATGAAGGCAGGTCAAGATAAGTTAAGTGTTATAATCCTGACATTTTAAGGAAATAGTTAATGATATGCAACAGCAAATCTTGACCAACATAAAGCTTTCAAAGCATTTTGCATTTCACACAAAATGCCTAGATATTTTTAAAACAGCAGTTTTTTTTTTAATGTGCTGAAGATAAAAAGAATGATTCCTTTGTTTAGCTTCAATGTTATGAAATAGAGCCCTAACATAACATATGCATCTGAAGGGCATAACACTGTCTACTACTACCTTGTGTGAGACCTTATTCCAATGACCCAGCTACAAAGACAGTAAAATATTATAGGTTAGTTGCTCAGTGTATCAGTTATCTGATGTTCTTAACAAATCACCCAGAACTTGATGGCTTAAAAAGTCACACATTTATTTTCATACCATTTCCATTGGTCAGGAGTGTGGGATATCTGAGTGGGTTTTCTGGTTGAGGTTGGTTCATGAGGTTCTAGTCAAGCTGTTGACCAGAGCTGCAACCATGTGAAGAGTCAGATGAAGCTGAAAGATCAGCTTCCAGTAACTCACATGGCTGTTGGAAAGCCTCAGTTGTCACTAGCTTTGGCCATCTGATTGTCTTGGTGGTGTCTTCATAGAGGCTCATAGGGTGAGTGAATCAAAAAAGAATGAGAGAAGGTGAGCACCCTCCAGACAGAAGTTGCAGTCTTAAATAGTTTTTCTTTAATGTAATTACATACCTTCATATCACCACATGCTGCTGGACACACAGATCAACTCTGGCATAAATGGAACTACACAAGAAGACAATACCAGGAGGTGTGGTTCACTCGCAGCCATCCTGGAGGTTGGCTATCACATCAATCAGTTTACATAAATGTAAATGTAAATAACACTGCTTCCTTCAATTGAGTAAGTATTGCCTCAAAACGCAAAACAAAACAAAAAACAGAACCTTCAGCTTCATTAAATAGTATTGTTAGTGTTTTAGTAAGAAATGTGGGGGAGGAGCTGCAGTGGCCAGGCAGTCCAGCTTCACGAAGGCTCTTGGCCACCATGGCCCGCAGGGATGATGCCCAAGAGCAAGGTCAGATGCTCTGAGGGCCTGGGGAAGGAGGAGCCCAGGAGAAGATCCTGAGGTCGTCAGCTAAACAGGCTCCTGAAAAAGTGGAAATGAAGCTAAGAAAGGTGGCAGAAAAGGATAAATCTTCAGATAAAAAAGTGCAAACAAAGGGAAAAAGAGGAGCAAAGTGAAAACAGGTGGAAGGAGCCAACCAAGAGACTAAAGACTTACGTGCAGAAAACAGGAGAGATTAAAAACGAAGAGAGCCCAGCCTCTGATGAAGCAAGGGAGAAAGAAGCCAAGTCTGATTAATATCACACACCCAGTCTTATCAGTGGCCCCTGTCTCCCTTCTTGTACAACCCAGAGGAAAATTTTTATCAACTATTTTGTAAATGCAAGATTTTAGTAGCTCTAGAAACATTTTGAAAAAGGAGGGAATCCCAATACCCCCCGCCTTTTTTTTTTGAGGTGAAATCGTTTAATTTACTGTTTGTTTTTCTTCTTGTACAATAGTGGGATATTGAATATGAGACGCTTTGATTGTCTTGGGTGTCAGTTTAACATTCCACAGATGGGGAAGCTTTATATCCTATAATGCAAAGCATACTAAATGGCAGTTTGGAGTCAATTGTGCTTTTAATGTCTTGAACACTTAAATTACTTCTCTTTTTATGTTGTTTTTGGTAGAATTATTTCCTAATGCAAACTGCTCACTCCTTGAGCTTGGCACTCCTGCTCAGAATTTTGTGCACTCTATAACATCTTTGGTCATGGTAGTCCAGTTTTCCTACCAACTTTGTTAATGTGCTGTGAACAATTGACAGTTTGAGGATGTAGTGTATATGATATTAAATTGTGAATTAGTGGAACTTCTGCTGTGACAGCATATTAACACTTGAAGATATGGGTACTTGATAGCTTGTTAAGGAAGATCCCCTGGAGGAGGATGTGGCAACCCACTTCAGTATTCTTGCCAGGAGAATCCCATGGATAGAGGAGCCTAGTGGGCTACAGTTGATAGGATCTCAAAGAGTAGGACATGACTGAAGCGACTGAACACATACGCATGCAAGAGTTGTATACAAATTGATATATCTGTTTTGATCCTCAAAACTACCAATAAAACCTCAATTATGAAAAAAAAGTGAATTACTTAAAGAATATATTTTTAATTTAAGATTATTCTCTTTTCTACACGATAATATTAAAGCTTCATAAATGTATTGCANACTGCAAGAGTTGTATACAAATTGATATATCTGTTTTGATCCTCAAAACTACCAATAAAACCTCAATTATGAAAAAAAAAAGTGAATTATTTAAAGAATATATTTTTAATTTAAGATTATTCTCTTTTCTACACGATAATATTAAAGCTTCATAAATGTATTGCATACTGATAAAAGAATTATTTCAATGATACTTGAATTATGGACACTTTTTGTGTTACTGTGAAGTAGATCAGTTTAATCGTGATATAAACATATAATTTGGACATCCACTGATTACTTTTTTATCATCATTATTTTTAATTATTTTAATAGTTGCATGCAAATAAGAAATGGATGTGTTTTCAATAGCTTGTTAGATAAAAAGGCCCAAACATAGTTTGGAAAACTGCAAGAACAGAGGCTTAAAAATTTTCATGATATTCTACAATTTAAGTTGTAGAATTACAATTTAATTAAGTAATTATCAATTAACTTGGATTTTGATACTGTACATCTGTGAAAAATTATCACCAAACACCTTAAAAATTATAGCTTACATTATGAATTATATAACATTCATAAGAAATGTTTATATGAACATTATGAATTACTTTTCTGTCAAGAAAAGATCCATGCATGGGAGGTATATTATCATAATCAATTTCTTTTGTCAAAAGACAAATCTAAGTTTATAACTTACTGGAGCTTGTTACACTTTGGGTAAAAAAGTTCAAAAGAATAATCTGAGTTCATTGAAGTTGCTTTAAAATCACTTCTATTTCCCTTAATACACCACTGTTACTCTGATTTGCTACTATGAATGTTATCAAAACAAGCCATTGAAGGCAACTTCTTAATTCCATCTTCCCCCAAATTGTATCTTTTTGAGCAAAGAGCTGTTCTAGGTGCTGTTTACAGTTTTACAGGGAATTGACATTTTTTCCATTAAGAGAATTTTTTTAAGGACTAAAATAAATGTCCACCCAAAGGCATGTTCACCATGTCTGATGAATACGGTGGATGAATCAGAACTTTCTAGCCAAGTTGTAACAGTTTTTGACAGGTCATCAAAGAAATAAGTGGTCAAGCATTACCCCGATGAAAGATCATGTGTTTTCTGTTGATCAATGTCAGATGCTTTTCATTGAGTACTGCTTTCAATTGGTCTAATTGGGAGCAGTACTTGTTGGAATTAATCATCTGGTCCTCCAGAAGAAGCTCATAAGGGAGAATTCCCTTCCAATAGTACTGTATATACCACATCACCTTCTTTGGATGAAGACCAGCCTTTGGTGTGGTTGTGCTTAGTCACTCAGTGGTGTCACACTCTTTGAAACCCAGTGAATTGTGGGTTGCCAGGCTCCTCTGTCCATGGGAAGTATTCAAGCAAGAATCCTGGAATGGGTTGCCATACCTCCTTCAGGTTTGGTGTGGTCAGTGATGGTTCATTTAGTTAGCCCCATAATCTCTTCCATTCCACATTATTGTACAGTACCTGCTTTTCATCTTCCATCACAATTTGTTTTAAAAAAGAAACATTTTAGCTATATTTAATTAGAAAATTGCATGTGGAAATATGGCTTTTTTTCACTTAACTTATGTGGAACCCCAAAATCAGAGTGATTAACATAACCAAGTTAGCACAAATGATCTTCAACTTTTGATTTGGATATTTTGAATTGTGGTATAACCTTCAGTTCAGTTCAGTCCAGTCGCTCAGTCATGTCCGACTCTTTGCAACCCCATAAATCGCAGCACGCCAGGCCTCCCTGTCCATCACCATCTCCCGGAGTTCACTCAGACTCATGTTCATCGAGTCAGTGATGCCATCCAGCCATCGCACCCTCTGTCGTCCCCTTCTCCTACTGGCCCCAATCCTTCCCAGCATCAGAGTCTTTTCCAATGAGTCAACTCTTCACATGA
>SJYW01046107.1:48264-59911 GCA_006410735.1 Raphicerus campestris | reverse complement strand
TCCAAATTTGCTGGCATATTGAGTGCAGCACTTTCACAGCATCATCTTTCAGGATTTGAAACAGCTCCACTGGAATTCCATCACCTCCACTAGCTTTGTTCGTAGTGATGCTTTCTAAGGCCCACTTGACTTCACATTCCAAGATGTCTTGCTCTAGATGAGTGATCACATCATCATGATTATCTGGGTCATGAAGATCTTTTTTGTACAGTTCTTCCATGTATTCTTGCCACCTCTTCTTAGTATCTTCTGCTTCTGTTAGGTCCATACCATTTCTGTCCTTTATCGAGCCCATCTTTGCATGAAATGTTCCTTTGGTATCTCTAATTTTCTTGAAGAGATCTCTAGTCTTTCCAGTTCTGTTCTTTTCCTCTATTTCTTTGCACTGATCGCTGAAGAAGGCTTTCTTATCTCTTCTTGCTATTCTTTGGAACTCTGCATTCAGATGCTTATATCTTTCCTTTTCTCCTTTGCTTTTCGCCTCTCTTCTTTTCACAGCTATTTGTAAGGCCTCCCCAGACAACCATTTTGCTTTTTTGCATTTCTTTTCCATGGGGATGGTCTTGATCCCTGTCTCCCGCACAATGTCACGAATCTCATTCCATAGTTCATCAGGCACTCTATCTATCAGATCTAGGTCCTTAAATCTATTTCTCACTTCCACTGTATAATCATAAGGGATTTGCCTACACTATTACACAAGTTCATATACATAAACTCAGGAAAAACAGGACTACCCCGTGGCTAGCTCTCATCACAGACAGCGTTTCCATAATCTTTCTCATAAAATGCAAAAGAAAAAAACAGAATCTTACAACTAAAACAACAAGTTACAAATCCATCTTCAGCACTGGCCAGTAGTCTAAGACTGAAAAGAACAATGATTTGAATACTTTGTCTTCTCAGCCTTATTACATGAAGGAGTAGCCACTAGACAGAATGGCTGTTAACTTCTGGACTGGTCTTTCCACTAGAATGGTTCCATTTCTTTGGAAGTTAAAGGGATTTTTATTCTCAAGAATTTTCCATTAAAATGCAGCACCATGATTGAGAACCGATGAAGGTGAGAATGACCTGGGTGTATTTACTAAAAATCCTGGAATGTAAAGGGAAAGAGAATTTTCTAGACCAGAGATGACATATGTCAAGGAATAGTTTTCTCCATTTCACGTCTTAGGTGATATATACCAGAAGGGCATTTCTCAATCTCTCAGTAAAAATTGGTGGCTCAGACAGTAAAGAATCTGCCTGCAATGCAGGAGACCTGGGTTCAATCACTGGGTTGGGAAGATCCCTGGAGAAGAAAATGGCAACCCACTCCAGTATTCTTGCCTGGAGACTCCCATAGACAGAGGACCTTGGTGGGCTACAGTCCATGGGGTCCCTAAGAGTTGGACACGAGTGAGCAACTAAACAGTTTCAGCATCTGCCTTAACTCCCAGCATCCTTCTCCCTGTAGACTGGACATGCCGATGGTGACTTGCACCCACGGCCCCTCCTAAGGGGAGATAACCTGGTGAGGTCCTCCGTAGACAGCCATGCGCACGGGCAACAGTGACCCTCCTCTTCCTGGTCTTAGCTGATGGTCCTTTGACCCAGGGACTGGCAACCTATTTACTGGCCAGCAACCTATGGCATATGGCTTGGCAGAATAAGATATGTTCAGCCAATCAGCTTCTCTCTCTTACAGGAAATGGGCCAGATAGGAGTGTGAGTCACGTTGTAAAACTTGGACCAGAGTCCTCAGGGTTCAAACACAGACTAGAATTATGGGAAAGCAGAAATGGAAAGGAAGTAGAAGAAGCCATAAAGCATTAACAATAAGAGAGCACGCTTCTCACCCATTAGGAACAGAAAATATTATCCAGAGAACAGAAAAGAAGTGTTGGCAAGGATGTGGAAAAATCAGAATGCTTGTACATTGTAGGAGGAAATGTCAAATGGTGTGGCCACTGTGGAAAACAGTACAGTGATTCTTAATAAAAATCAAACAGAGATATCTTGTGATTCAGCAGTTCCACTTCTAAGTATACACTACCCCAAAGAGTTGAAAGCAGGGACTCAAATGGACACTTGAATGCCGATATTCAGAGCATCCTTTACAATAGGCAAGAGGTGAGAACAACCCAAAGTCCACTGATAGACAGCATTTTGAATGTGTTAGTTGCTCAGACTGTAGCTACTGTCCATGGAATTCTCCAGGCCAGAATACTGCTGTTGCCTTCTCTAGGGGATCTTCTTGACCAAGGGATTTAACCTGTGTCTCCATAAAGAATCTTCTTGCAATGCAGACTTGCCTACCGTGAGCGGACAACAAAAGTCTGTGATACTTAGACAACATGGAAGGAGACCGCAGAGGTCATGGGAGCTCTGGTAACAAGTCACTTTGGTCTCTGCCATGCAGAAGTATCAATATGGACCTGCTGCTCACCCCTGTCATTTGGTTTGGGCTGCAGGTTCTGAAGGAACTTCAGTGGGTGCCAGGCACATTTCTAGGCCCCAGGGATACAGCAAGGAACCAAGCAGAAAAGGAATCCCTGCTCTAGTTGGGGAGATAAACAATTACAAGATGAACCCTCAAAATACAGGGTGGCTTTACAAGTACCGAGGAGAAAAATAACACAGGGAACAGAATAGAGAATCTGATATGGTTACCCACTTAGAATGGCGAGAGATGGAAGGACTTACCGAGAAAGTGGTGTTTGGATAAAGACCTAAACCAGTTTGGGGAAGGGGATGGTTATTGGGGGAGGAGCTGTTCAGCCTTAGGGGACAGCATGTGCAAAGGCCCTGAGGTGAGTGGGTTGGTGCAGCTGAGTGTCAGCAAGGAACAAGATTGCCAGGGAAGACACAGGACATTCAGTTAGACTTGAATTGCAGATAAAGAACGAGTAGTTCTTTACTCATTTACTCATGCATGCTAAGTCGCTTCAGTCATGTCCTACTCTTTGTGACCCTGCTGGCTGTAGCTTGCCAGGCCCCTCTTTTCATGGAATTCTCCAGGCAAGAATACTGAAGTGGGTTGCCATGCCCTCCTTCAGGGGATCTTCCCGACCCAGGGGTCAAACCCAGGTCTCTTATGTCTCCTGTGTTAGTAGGTGAGTAGTGCCGCCTGGGAAACCCTTTTTAATATCTGTGTGTGTGCGCACATGCACCTGTGTGTGTTTGCACCCACACCTCTGTTTATGTGCGTGTGTGTTAATCGCTTCAGTCGTGTTCAACTTTTTGCAACCCCATGGACTGTAGCCCGCCAGGCTCCTCTGTCCATGGGATTCTCCTGGCAAGAATACTGGAGTGGGTAGCTATCCCCTTCTCCAGGGGATCTTCGTGACCCAGGAATTGAACCCGGGTCTCCTGTACTGCAGGCAGATTCTTTACCATCTGAGCCGTGAGGAGTCCCAAATAGTGCATGTTGCAGTCTTCCCTGGCCCCCCTGTGAGAGACCGTAGGGAAAGACGCAGCTTCTTGGATATNCCAGCTTGAACATCAGGGAGTTCACGGTTCACATATTGCTGAAGCCTGGCTTGGAGAATTTTGAGCATGACTTTATTAGCGTGTGAGATGAGTGCAATTGTGCAGTAGTTTGAGCATTCTTTGGCATTGCCTTACCTTAATTGTTCTCAATTAATGTTTTGATCACTATCTACTTTAACAGGTCTACTCAAATGTGGAGCATCATACAGTGAGAAATCTCAAGCATGAAACTTTGCAAACCACTCTTCACACGTTCAATTGTCACAGCACTTTCTCCATACATTGCACAGATCATTATTTTTTGCATTTCAGTGTGTTTTTACATTTCTTGAAATGATATAGTATACTGAAAATGTCATTTCCCTTCCATCTTCAGTATTAAAATGACTACACAAAAATTTACCAGTTTTAATAAGTTTTTTAAACAGTGCACACTGATAGGACAGCTGTCACAGCACAATCTAACAAAACTGTTTTGGATGAAGTTAAAGGCAACTAAGCATTACTAGGTCCATGTTATGGAAAAACACTGAACAAATCTTTTGCCCAACCCAATACATATTATTTTCTGTAGTAATACTATTGTTAATGCAGCCTACATTAGATAAGTTAGTAAGAGGCAAACTCATTTATCACATTAACATTTCATTGTTAATATAAGAGATATTTATTTAAAATGTGCTTACAGATCTTTAATATGGAGAATCATTGTATCCCTCATACATTTCCATTTAGGTATAAGTGTAGAATGACAAAAAAGTGATGTAGTATTTTTATATTAATTTATTACTCATATTTGCAATGAATAATTCATATATTTAATTATTTCCTAATGTTATGCTTGTTCTGATTGTATTAAAATTTCATATGCCTATTAGCTTTAATGAATGAAAAACCTTGGGCTTGTATATTATACACCTTTATTTATTTATTTAGCAATTCATTTTAATTCTTTTAAATGTTAGACTGTGATGTATTGAGATCTTTAAAAAATTGTTTTGTCAAAGATAGTTAGAAAATGCTGATCTAGATCGTTCTCAGTTGCTCAGTTGTCTCTGACTCTTTGTGACACCCTGGACAGTAGTCCGCCAGGCTCCTCTGTCCATGGGATTATCCCAGCAGGTAAGAATACAGGAATTGGTAGTCATTTTTTCCTCCAAGGGATATTCCCCACTCAGGGGCTGAACCTGCATCTCATGCGGCTCCTGCATCGGCAGGAGAATTCTTTACTGATCAGTAACCTGGAAAGCCCAGTAAGTTGATCATAAGTTTATTATAACTACTTTGATTTGGGCCCCACAGAAAAAGTGTAATGGATTCAGAACTCAAAACAGGCTTCCCCACTATCTGAAAGTAGAGTATTTCTATGAAACCTTTAGTCAGCCAAAGTGGTGTAAAGTGAAGAAGCAATTACCTTTAGGACACATCTTGCTAACAGACACACAAAATACATAGAGATAAAGTGCAGGTGCTCACAGATGCAGTTCAGAGCTATGGTGCTTGTTGATGCTGAGATGCTGAATGTAGCTCCTGGGGAAGAAGGTTGGCGATGCCACTCCCCTGCACAGGTGCTTGCTGTCTCCTAACAGTACACTGCTATAAAATAAACACTGAACCCAATCATTTTTGCCTTTTGCTTTTTTCCATAAAAGTGAAAATTCACTATGGATTTCTTTCAGAGGGCAAAATAAGTACTAATGTAGGTAATTCATAAAAGGGAAGAAGTGTGAAGTGAACATTTGAAAAGTGGAGATTATCTCAATAGAGAGTTGTATGGGGAGGGGAGAGATAAATCAGGAGGTTGGGATTAACAAATACACACTGCTATATATAAAACAGATACCTAATAAGGACCTACTGTTATAGCACAAGGAACTCTACTCAATATGCTGTAATGACTTATATGGCGAAAGAATCTACAAAAGAGTGTATATAAGTATGTGTATAACTGATTCACTCACAGCTGAAGCTAACACAAGACTGTAAATCAACTATACTGCAATAAAAATTTAAAAAATAAAACAGGAGAAGTTGTATGGGGTGTTTCTCAGGAAGGAATGGTGAAACAANTGTATATAAGTATGTGTATAACTGATTCACTCACAGCCGAAGCTAACACAAGACTGTAAATCAACTATACTGCAATAAAAATTTAAAAAATAAAACAAGAGAAGTTGTATGGGGTGTTTCTCAGGAAGGAATGGTGAAACAAACAAAAATGAAAAAACAAACCACACAACATTCAGTCTATGGAGTTAAAGTCTGAAGGACTTTTATTCTTTTTTCTTTGGCAACCTAAAGAAGGCAGAGAAAATAAATGGAATTTAAAAGAGCACCTTCAATTTTTTCTCACTTTCGCATAATGGCTTTGCCAATAATGTTGGTAAAGAATTTTGGTTCTTTAGAAAAATGATATAGATTTTATCTGATTGCCTTGAAATGTTTTTCCTTTCCACTGAAATTATTCAGTGGTGATGTATAAAAATGTATTTTTCTATGTGATTTAGACACTGGTATTTCTGTAGTACTAATGAAAACAATAACACTGATATACTTTTGAATTTAGATGAAAAGATGAAAACTGCTCAAATTATTTATAAGAATGCTCATCATATTTTTCTTTTGGTGCTAATTTTATATATTTCACATACAAAAATTACACTGAATCAGAAGTCATCATTCATGTGAATATTACAATATTTTGAGATCTTTTTAGCATGTTGTATATTTTTACATTTGTTAAACTATTACACATGTTACATGTTTTGTATGCATTTGATTGTGTTCACATAAGAATTCTGCAAAATAAGTAATGTACCATCATTCTGTAGATAGAAAAACTGAGGAACAGGAAAGTTAACTAGTATGCCCAAATGCACCAAAGTGAATGATGTTATTGATGAAATTTAAACCTAAGTCATTCTGATTTCTTTTCTACTCTATTATTTTAATACAATATTAATCCATTAACATAATTTCACAAATGACTTTGCATTAAAATGAAAAATCTGCATAAATTGAAAAAAAGCTACTAGGTGAAAGTTATAAAATTGAGAAGAATCACCATTTGATTACTTGGAATTCACTACAAACAAAGCTAGTGGAGGTGATGGCATTCAAGCTGAGCTATTCCAAATCCTATAAGGTGATGCTGTGAAAGTGTGCACTCAATATGCCAGCAAATTTGGAAAATTCAGCAGTGGCCACAGGACTGGGAAAGGTTAGTTTTTATTCCAATCTCAAATAAAGGCAATGCCAAAGAATGTTCAAACCAGCACACGATTGCACTCATCTCACACACTAACAAAGTAATATTCAAAATTCTCCTAGCTAGGCTTCAAAAGTACGTGAACTGAGAACTTCCAGATGTTCAAGCTGGATTTCAAAAAGGCAGAGGAACCAGAGATCAAATTGCCAACATCCACTGGATCATAGAAAAAGCAAGAGAGGTCCAGAAAAACAGCTACTTTTGCTTTATTGACTACACCAAAGGCTTTGACAGAGTGGATCACAACAAACTGTGGAAAATTCTTCAAGAGAGGGGAATACTAGACCACCCAACATACTTCCTGAGAAATCTGTATGCAGGTCAAGAAGCAACAGTTAGAACTAGACATGGAACAACAGACTATAACAAACAACAAACATTTGAACAACAAACAACAACATTTCCAAATCGGGAAAGGGGTAGCTCAAGGCTGTATATTGTCACCCNCTGTATGCAGGTCAAGAAGCAACAGTTAGAACTGGACATGGAACAACAGACTATAACAAACAACAAACATTTCAACAACAAACAACAACATTTCCAAATCGGGAAAGGGGTAGCTCAAGGCTGTATATTGTCACCCTGCTTATTTAACTTATATGAAGAGTACATCATACAAAATGCTGGGCTGGCTGAAGCACAAGCTAGAATCAAGATTGTTGGGAGAAATATCAATAACATCAGGTATGGAGATGACACCATCCTTATGGCAGAAAGCGAAGAACTAATGAGCTTCTTGATGAAAGTGAAAGAGGAGAGTGAAAAAGTTGGCTTACAACTCAACATTCAGAAAGTTAAGATCATGGCATTCGATCCCATCACTTCATGGCTTATAGATGGGGAAACAATGGAAACAGTGAGAAACTTACTTTTTTTTTTAATATCAAAAGTCACTGCAGATGGTGACTGCAGCCATGAAATTAAAAGACACTTGCTCCTTGTAAGAAAAGTTATGACTAACCTAGACAGCATATTAAAAAGCAGAGACATTACTTTGCCAACAAAGGTATGCCTTGTCAAAGCTATCGTTTTTCCAGTAGTCATGTATGTGTGTGAGAGTTGGACCATAAAGAAAGCTGAGCACCAAAAAATTGATGCTTTTGAACTATGGTGTTGGAGAAGACTCTTGAGTCCCTTGGACAGCAAAGAGATCAAATCAGTCCTTCCTAAAGGAAATCAGTCCTGAATATTCATTGGAAGGACTGATGCTGAAGCTGAAACTCTAATACTTTGACCACCTGATGAGAAGAACTGACTCCTTGGAAAAGACCCTGATGCTGAGAAAGATTGATGGGAGAAGGAGAAGGGTAAGGCAGAAGATGAGATGATTGCGTGACATCACTGACATCATGGACATGAGTTTGAGTAGGCTCCAGGAGTTGGTGATGGACTGGAAGCCTGGCGTGCTGCAGTCCATGGAGTTGCAAAGACTCGGGCAAAACTGAAAGACTGAACTGAACTTCACTGAAGCTGTTAGATTTTTTCTTAATGAAAATTGTAACATAAAACCAAATCAATTTGCTCTATTACTAGGACAATTTATATTTCAGCTGGCAATCATGAGATAAAATAGCAGCTAAAAAACTCTACAAGGGGATATGTTTTCCAAACTATTAGTTTATATGAATGAAAAATGATCTCTGGACAAAAGTTATCTAGCTATGTGACTATTCAGTAATTAAATGATTAAGAAATCATTTCTCAAACTACTTGTGAAGTGATTCTATCTTCCATGTATCTTCTAGTTATGTAATTTTCCAACCCAAGGTGAGGTAGCTGCTTGTGGAATATCTAATACATTTTGCCTGTCTCAAGAACCAAGCAATACTTTGTAGCTGATTTTTCCTTTTTCTTGCCCCATAATATTTATTACAAGTCAACAAATAGGCAAATGTGGTGATTCTTCCTTCCCACTCACCCATGACCTCCAATAAGTCATCAAAAGCCAGCAATTTCAACTAGTTACTGCTTATATACTGGGGCTGATTTCTTGCTCTTGAAATATTAGAGCAAACTTTTAGTCCTGATTGTCCAGTATAAGTAGCTTCTAGCCTCATGTGATTAGTGAGTACTTGAAATCTGACAGCTGCTTAGAGTGACTAGCTGATAGCATAAACTACACACTGGAGTTGAAGGTAGTATTTTTTAAAAGAATATAGACTATTTGACAAATAATTTTATACTGATTTTATATTAAATGACAATATTTGAATATCTTGTGTTAAATAAAATATATTCTAAAATTAACTTTACTTTGTTTTATTTTCCTATTGTGGCTACTAGGAAAACTTGCTATGATCTAGGTAGATCTCATTATGTTTCCAGTTTTTTGCACTGCTCTGGCTGGTCTCTGTACCTTCTGACTTAAATTCAGTCTAACATTGTGCTGCCAAAGTGGCCTGTCTAAAACACAGTTCTAGACACTTGCAGATAGTGCACAGAGCAGCTTGATGGAGAATTTGTAACCAGAATAAAATAATAAGACTTGAGTTTAGAGACAGTTATGTTAATGAAACCGTAATTCTTAAAAAGAGTTGAATATAGATAATTACCAATGTGTCCATTGTACAGCAAGCTGATGCTCTGAAATCAACATTGCATAACAGGAGCTAAGAAANAGCAGCTTGATGGAGAATTTGTAACCAGAGTAAAATAATAAGACTTGAGTTTAGAGACAGTTATGTTAATGAAACCGTAATTCTTAAAAAGAGTTGAATATAGATAATTACCAATGTGTCCATTGTACAGCAAGCTGATGCTCTGAAATCAACATTGCATAACAGGAGCTAAGAAAATGAAACAACCCTTTTACAAAGCACCAACACATACTTACATGTATCCCCGAAAAACTCTCCAGTGTTAACAAATAAGAATTTTATTTACAATTAAAAATAAAATCAATCAAAACCAATATTTTAAACACTAACTATTTTTGGGCATATTAGTATGGTTTCCTATTTCATTATAATTTCTTTTCTCTACAAAATAAGATAATCTACTTCTCAAATCAAAAATTTTAATGTAATAATATCATATCATATTAACATTTTTAATAGTAGAGGGACAATAGTACCTTGCATCTGCCTTTTTCTCCTGAAGAAATTTGAAGAGAAATGAAGTATATCATTTCACTCATTTTTTTAAACTCATGTTTTCATTTAGTAGAATATGTCACGGAGAAGGCAATGGCAACGCGCTCCAGTACCCTTGCCTGGAAAATCCCATGGACAGAGGAGCCTGGTGGGCTGCAGTCCATGGGGTTGCTAAGAGTCGGACACTATTGAGCAAATTTACTTTCACTTTTCACTTTCATGCATTGTAGAAGGAAATGGCAACCCACTCCAGTGTTCTTGCCTGGAGAATCCCAGGGACAGGGGAGCCTGGTGGGCTGGCATCTATGGGGTCATGCAGAGTCGGACACAACTGAAGTGAATTAGCAGCAGCAGCAGCAGCAGCAGCAGCAGCAGCAGCAGCAGCAGCAGTAGCAGCAGAATATGTCATGGAAGGTGATTTGGGTTTAACAATTTTTCTCTTATTTACAGCAAATCACCATAATGCCATTTTCCTTTAATTTTTAAAAGAATGTTTTCCTCAGTGATAAAAAATGTGATCTGACATTTGTTTGGAAAGCATTTACTGAAGGGTAGTAATGTTGCCTAATAACAGTATTGAACTAGATTTAGAAGATCTATGAAAAAATTGAATGGTAATCAGATTTCATTATCAGTCCAGTGATTCAAGTTCCTGAGCTAACTGACCTCAAACAAAATGGAAATAATTAGCATGTGATTTTTAAGGTAGTCAAAGTTAGAAAACATCCTTGGGAGTTTCATTTCTATGTGGATGTTTTAACTTCATAAATGATAAAAAATTTCAGCCATTTAATTTTATTTTTAAAATATGTCACAGTTTCAGTATACATGAAAACAATGACATAAGGTTTGAAACACAAGGAAAGGCCCAAAAGACTAGATATGAAATTAACTAATTCTAATGAATTTTAGTAAACGTATTACAAAAGTTCTACAGAGCAGGTGTCATGAGAAACAGTAGTTTTGTATGTGTGTAGCAAAATGGAAAAAAAAAATATGACAATGACTTCCAGAGAATCCACAATTTGTATTCCTTTGAGAACAAAAAGAAAAGAAAGCATAGCTAGTATATGAAACACTATTTTCAACATCCTCTTCTTTCTACAAAATTTAAACTCAGATAAAATTAATAAAGAACTTGGAGTCCTTCACACTAAAGAGGCAAATGCTATCTGACTGAACTAGGAATTTATTTCTATTTAAACGAGACAAGTCATATGAAAATTGACTTATCTAAGTATAACATGCATATATTTTTATTGCTAATATAACTGTTAACCTAATATAACTAATGTAATAATATTTATAATACTATATAAAAATATATATGTTATAAACATATAGTAATATATAATATATATGTTCAGTTCAGTTCAGTTCAGTCACTCAGTCGTGTTCGACTCTTTGCGACCCCATGAAACACAGCACGCCAGGCCTCCCTGTTCATCACCATTGCCTGGAGTTCACTCAGACTCACGTCCATCGAGTCTGTGATGCCATCCAACCATCTCATCCTCTATTGTCCCCTTCTCCTCCTGCCACCAATCCCTCCGAGCATCAGAGTCTTTTCCAATGAGTCAACTCTTCACATGACGTGGCCAAAGTACTGGAGATTCAGCTGTAGCATCATTCCTTCCAAAGAAATCCCAGGGCTGATCTCCTTCAGAATGGACTGGTTAAATCTCCTTGCAGTCCAAGGAAATCTCAAGAGTCTTCTCCAACACCACAGTTCAAAAGCATCAATACTTCAGCCCTCAGCCTTCTTCACAGGCCAACTCTCACATCCATACATGACCACTGGAAAAACCATAGC
>SJYW01046107.1:21750-32563 GCA_006410735.1 Raphicerus campestris | reverse complement strand
TTTTTTTTTTTTTTAATTTCATGGCTGCAGTCACCATATGGAGTGATTTTGAAGCCCAAGAAAATAAAGTCTGTCACTGTTTCCATTGTTTCCCCATCTATTTGCCATGAAGTGATGGGACTAGATGCCATGATCTTAATTTTTTGAATGTTGAGTTTGAAGCTAGTTTTTTCACTTTCCTCTTTTACTTTCATCAAGGAGCTCTTTAGCTGCTACTGAAGTTTCATCAACATGAATTGAATCCTTGAGCAGAAAAGACCTTTCAGCAGAACTGTAAATCTTCCTCCTTTTTCAGAGGACAAGACAGGTTCAAAGTAGCTTGTTCCTATAATGAATGAACTTTCTGAATCTACAATAAATAGAATCAAGTAACACTATTGTGAAATTTTAGATATGCCTCTAATGCTGCAGCCTTGCTAAGCAAAGGATATATGTCTAAAAATTAGACAGACTACAACTTAATAGCACTTTCATTAGTCTACAAAAATCATCATCAATTTCTCACACTCATGGGGTGGAGGAAAATATGGAGGTGACTAATTCTTATCTACTGTAGCAGGTACTTGATAAAAATATTTGTTCAATAAAAAAGAATACATTTCCAGAATTTAAACATTTAATTGATTAGCATGTTAAGTGTCATGGGACACTACTCATCTCTCACTTTTCCCCTAGTGTTTAATTAACACAGGGATCAAACTGTGTTAAGTCTGACTACCACTATGGTGTGTCCAGAAGTAGCTTCTAGGACCCCCTAGGATTTTCCTTTATGCTTGTTGTTAAAAACATTCTGTCTGCCTGAAGATACACAGGGCTGCACTAGGAAATTGAGTGGATGACCTAAAAAACTTTACTGTCTATTTAGGGACACAAGTATTACCATCCATATATAAAAAAATTATCTTCTGTCCTTCCCATGACAACTTTTCATGTTGAATCATTTAATTCAAGTTGCTTTCCTTTTATCAAACAGATTCTTCTAAGGAATTCTACAAAGGTTTCAATTTTATAA
Source organism: Raphicerus campestris (assembly GCA_006410735.1). NCBI lineage: Eukaryota > Metazoa > Chordata > Mammalia > Artiodactyla > Bovidae > Raphicerus > Raphicerus campestris. The sequence continues at coordinate 31,551 of SJYW01046107.1, read as the reverse complement.
GTATGTGTATTTTAAAAAGCTTTTCAAATAAAATAGGAATAGACCCCTTTGAATGTACATGCTAAAAGTTGTGTCCTTCTGAAACAGTCTTTCTTCTTTTTAATGGTTCTCTCAGTGCTGAAATTAGAATAATTGCTCTGGTTAACTTTCACACTTCTATGTTTAAGTCAACTGGATAAAAAATATATTTTTTTTCTAAAGCAAAGTTTGTTCTTATGTCACTTTTTTAATGATGAAGCAATTTCTTTTCTACCATATCCAAGAAAATTAGTGTCTTCATTTTTGCTACTTGATCTTCCATATTGGTTCAGATGGTAAAGAATCTGCCTGCAATGAAGGAGACTCTTAAGTTTGATCCCTGAGTCAGAAAGATCCCTTGGAGAAGGGAATGGCAGCCCAATATTCTTGCCTGGAGAATTTCATGGACAAAGTAGCCTGGTGAGCTACAGTTTATGGAGTTGCAAAGAGTCGACAAGAGCAAATCACACACACACACACACACACACACACACACACACACACACATCTTACTTCAAAGTCACAATCAGTTGGGTCCCTTTTTGGTATAAAAAGCATGCTATTTCTCCATTTCAAAAATACTTCTGTCTTATGTTATTTTCCTTCTATCTCTGCTGCCTGATAAGAATGATCTGAAATCTTGATTCAAGCAAAGGTATTCAAGGTTGAACCCTGCACAAGGGAGCCACCAAGAAGCCCACTTGAAGGGGATTGTCTTCCTCATTAGCACAAAGGGACCATCTGCTCACCAAGATGTGCACCAGTAGATTTGCATCTGTCCAGAATGAAAAGCCTTTTTTAGTTGGCAGAAATATCCCTTTTCCTAGAGTTTCAGGTCTAGTTGTGAAATTTACTGGAGTTACATGTAGGTAGGGATCTTTACAGCAAGCAAATAGAAATTTATTTTGACTAACTTATAAAACAGTAATGGAATTTGTTTGAAAATATACTGCTGTAGCTTACAGGGTTATGGAATACTAAGGCTTTCAGAAAGACAGACACCTGTGCACCACTGCAGTGTCAGCAGCACCAAAAAAAAAAAAAAAAAAAAAGAGGACAGCACAATTAGCTAACAGCTAATGTTTTCCTTCTTTCTTCATAGCTCTAGTTTCAAATTCTCTGGGAGATTATGGTTGACCTTGTTACCAAAAGAAATAGAAAGACATGGTGAGTAAATTAAAATAATAAGGCTCAGATCATGAACTCCTTATTATAAAATCAGACTTAAATGGAAGAAAATAGGGAAAACCACTAGATCATTCAAGTATGGCCTAACCAAATCCCTTACAATTATACAGTGGAAGTGATAAATAGATTCGAGGGATTAGCTCTGATAGACAGAGTGCTTGAAGAACTATGGATGGAAGTTCATGACATTGTATAAAAGGCAGTGATCAAGACAATCCCCAAGAGAAAGAAATATAAAGAAGCAAAATGGCTGCCTGAGAAGGCCTTACAAATAACTGAAAAAAGAAGAGAAGCTAAAGGCAAAGGAGACAAGGAAAGATGTACCTATCTGAATGCAGAGTTCCAAAGAATAGCAAAGAGAGATAAGAGAGTCTTCCTCAGTGATCAATGCAAAGAAACAGAGGAAAACAATAGAATGGGAAATACTAGAGATCTCTTCAAGAAAATTAGAGATACCAAGGGAACATTTCATGCAAAGATGGACACAATAAATAACAGGAATGGTATGCACCTAACAGAAGCAGAAAATGTTAAAAGAGGTTGCAAGAATACACAGAAGAAATATATTTAAAAAGATCTTCATGACCCAGTTAACCATGATGGTGTGATCACTCACCTAAAGCCAGACATGCTGAACTGCAAAGTCTAGTGAGCCTTAGGAAGCATCACTATGAACAAAGCTAGTGGAGGTGATGGAATTCAAACTGAGCTATTTTAAATCCTAAAAGATGATGCTGTGAAAGTGCTGCACTCCATATGCCAGCAAATTTGGAAAACTTAGCAGTGGCCACTCAACTTGAAAAGGTCAGTTTTGATTCCAGTCCCAAAGAAAGGCAATGCCAGTGTTCCAACTACTGCACAATTGGACTCATCTCACACACTAATAAAGTTATGTTCAAAAAATCTTCAAAGCAGGCCACAACAGTACATGAACCAAGAACTTCAAGATATTCAAGCTGGATTTATAAAAGGCAGAGGAACCAGAGATCAAATTGCCAACATCCATTGGATCATAGAAAAGCAAGAGTGTTCAAAAAAAAATTCTATTTCTGTTTTATTGACTATGCCAAAGCCTTTGACTATGTGGATCACAACAAACTGTGGAAAATTCTTCAAGTGATGGGAATGCCAGACCACATGACCTGCATCATAAGAAATCTGTATGCAGGTCAAGAAGCAACAATTAGAACTGGACAGGAAACAACGAATTGTTTCCAAATTGAGAAAGGAGTGCATTAGGACTGTATATTGTCACTTTGCTTATCTAACTTATATACAGACTGCATCATGCGAAATGCGAGGCTGGATGAAGCACAAGCTGGAATTAAGACTGCTGAGAGAAATATCAATAACCTCACACATACAGATGACACCAGTTTTATGGCAGAAAGCAACAAACTGAAGAGCCTCTTGATGAATGGAGAGTGAAAAACCTGGCTTAAAACTGAACATTCATAAAACTAAGACCATGGCATCTGGGCCAATCACTTTATGGCAAATAGATGGGGGAACAATGGAATCAGTGACTTTATTTTATTGGGCTCCAGAATCACTGCAGTTGATGACTGCAGTCTTGAAATCAAAATATTCTTGCTCCTTAGAAGAAAAGCTATGACCAACATAGACAGCATATTAAAATACAGAGACATTGCTTCAATGACAAAGGTCCTTCTAGGCAAAGCTATAGTTTTTCCAGTAGTCGTGTATGGATGTGAGAGTTGGGCCATAAAGAAAGCTGAGCATCAAAGAACTGATGCTTTTGAAATGTGGTGTTGGCGAGGACTCTTGGGAGTCCGCTGGACAACAAGGAGATGAAACCAGTCAGTCTTCAAGGAAATCATTCCTGAATATTCATTGGCAGGACTGATGCTGAAGCTAAAACTCTTTGGCCAATACTTTGGCCATCTGATGGAAAGAGCTGACTCATTGGAAATGACACTGTTTCTGGGAAATATTGAAGGCAGGAGGAGAAGGGATCAATAGAGGAGTAGATGGTTGGATGGCATTACCGACTTGATGGACATGAGTTTGGTCAAACTCTGGAATCTGGTGATGAACAGGGAAGCCTGGTGGGCTTCAGTCCATGGGGATACAAAGAGTCAGAGATGACTGATAACTGCACTGAACTGAAGTGTCACAGAATGAATATATGCAAATTATTTCTCCTTCAAGTGAGTTGGTTCATTGCCTAACTGAAGAGTATGGTTTGCAATCAGCATTCTGATATTAATTATCATCTCCTGGTCCACCTCAGCTTATGAGGCCTTCAGAAGTGACCATGATATAGAGTGGCAAGCAAAAATCTTTCCAAAAGGAAGAGCTTTTTTTTTTTTTNGAAGTTCATGACATTGTATAAAAGGCAGTGATCAAGACAATCCCCAAGAGAAAGAAATATAAAGAAGCAAAATGGCTGCCTGAGAAGGCCTTACAAATAACTGAAAAAAGAAGAGAAGCTAAAGGCAAAGGAGACAAGGAAAGATGTACCTATCTGAATGCAGAGTTCCAAAGAATAGCAAAGAGAGATAAGAGAGTCTTCCTCAGTGATCAATGCAAAGAAACAGAGGAAAACAATAGAATGGGAAATACTAGAGATCTCTTCAAGAAAATTAGAGATACCAAGGGAACATTTCATGCAAAGATGGACACAATAAATAACAGGAATGGTATGCACCTAACAGAAGCAGAAAATGTTAAAAGAGGTTGCAAGAATACACAGAAGAAATATATTTAAAAAGATCTTCATGACCCAGTTAACCATGATGGTGTGATCACTCACCTAAAGCCAGACATGCTGAACTGCAAAGTCTAGTGAGCCTTAGGAAGCATCACTATGAACAAAGCTAGTGGAGGTGATGGAATTCAAACTGAGCTATTTTAAATCCTAAAAGATGATGCTGTGAAAGTGCTGCACTCCATATGCCAGCAAATTTGGAAAACTTAGCAGTGGCCACTCAACTTGAAAAGGTCAGTTTTGATTCCAGTCCCAAAGAAAGGCAATGCCAGTGTTCCAACTACTGCACAATTGGACTCATCTCACACACTAATAAAGTTATGTTCAAAAAATCTTCAAAGCAGGCCACAACAGTACATGAACCAAGAACTTCAAGATATTCAAGCTGGATTTATAAAAGGCAGAGGAACCAGAGATCAAATTGCCAACATCCATTGGATCATAGAAAAGCAAGAGTGTTCAAAAAAAAAATTCTATTTCTGTTTTATTGACTATGCCAAAGCCTTTGACTATGTGGATCACAACAAACTGTGGAAAATTCTTCAAGTGATGGGAATGCCAGACCACATGACCTGCATCATAAGAAATCTGTATGCAGGTCAAGAAGCAACAATTAGAACTGGACAGGAAACAACGAATTGTTTCCAAATTGAGAAAGGAGTGCATTAGGACTGTATATTGTCACTTTGCTTATCTAACTTATATACAGACTGCATCATGCGAAATGCGAGGCTGGATGAAGCACAAGCTGGAATTAAGACTGCTGAGAGAAATATCAATAACCTCACACATACAGATGACACCAGTTTTATGGCAGAAAGCAACAAACTGAAGAGCCTCTTGATGAATGGAGAGTGAAAAACCTGGCTTAAAACTGAACATTCATAAAACTAAGACCATGGCATCTGGGCCAATCACTTTATGGCAAATAGATGGGGGAACAATGGAATCAGTGACTTTATTTTATTGGGCTCCAGAATCACTGCAGTTGATGACTGCAGTCTTGAAATCAAAATATTCTTGCTCCTTAGAAGAAAAGCTATGACCAACATAGACAGCATATTAAAATACAGAGACATTGCTTCAATGACAAAGGTCCTTCTAGGCAAAGCTATAGTTTTTCCAGTAGTCGTGTATGGATGTGAGAGTTGGGCCATAAAGAAAGCTGAGCATCAAAGAACTGATGCTTTTGAAATGTGGTGTTGGCGAGGACTCTTGGGAGTCCGCTGGACAACAAGGAGATGAAACCAGTCAGTCTTCAAGGAAATCATTCCTGAATATTCATTGGCAGGACTGATGCTGAAGCTAAAACTCTTTGGCCAATACTTTGGCCATCTGATGGAAAGAGCTGACTCATTGGAAATGACACTGTTTCTGGGAAATATTGAAGGCAGGAGGAGAAGGGATCAATAGAGGAGTAGATGGTTGGATGGCATTACCGACTTGATGGACATGAGTTTGGTCAAACTCTGGAATCTGGTGATGAACAGGGAAGCCTGGTGGGCTTCAGTCCATGGGGATACAAAGAGTCAGAGATGACTGATAACTGCACTGAACTAAAGTGTCACAGAATGAATATATGCAAATTATTTCTCCTTCAAGTGAGTTGGTTCATTGCCTAACTGAAGAGTATGGTTTGCAATCAGCATTCTTATATTAATTATCATCTCCTGGTCCACCTCAGCTTATGAGGCCTTCAGAAGTGACCATGATATAGAGTGGCAAGCAAAAATCTTTCCAAAAGGAAGAGCTTTTTTTTTTTTTTGCTACAATTGGGCATCCACTTTTTGTGGAAGAAATGGTGGAAGAATAGAATATATTCATGGAAAGTTATGAATGGAGAGTTTTACTGGCCAAGGACCTAGAATAAAATGATTGGAAGATCAGAACAAAAAAGTCTGGATAAGAGACATATGGATGGACCTATAATGCAGAGTACATCATGAGAAACGCTGGACTGGAAGAAACACAAGTTGGAATCAAGATTGCCAGGAGAAATATCAATAGCCTCAGATATGCAGATGACACCACCCTTATGGCAGAAAATGAAGAGGAACTAAAAAGCCTCTTGATCAAAGTGAAAGAGGAGAGTGAAAAAGTTGGCTTAAAGCTCAACATTCAGAAAACAAAGATCATGGCATCCGGTCCCATCACTTCATGGGAAATAGATGGGGAAACAGTGGAAACAGTGTCAGACTTTATTTTGGGGGGCTCCAAAATCACTGCAGATGGTGACTGCAGCCATGAAATTAAAAGACACTTACTCCTTGGAAGAAAAGTTATGACCAACCTAGATAGCATATTCAAAAGCAGAGACATTACTTTGCCGACTAAGGTCCATCTAGTCAAGGCTATGGTTTTTCCTGTGGTCATGTATGGATGTGAGAGTTGGACTGTGAAGAAGGCTGAGTGCCGAAGAATTGATGCTTTTGAACAGTGGTGTTGGAGAAGGCTCTCGAGAGTCCCTTGGACTGCAAGGAGATCCAACCAGTCCATTCTGAAGGAGAACAACCCTGGGAGTTCTTTGGAAGAAATGATGCTACAGCTGAAACTCCAGTACTTTGGCCACCTCATGTGAAGAGTTGACTCATTGGAAAAGACTCTGATGCTGGGAGGGATTGGGGGCAGGAGGAGAAGGGGATGATAGAGGATGAGATGGCTGGATGGCATCACTGACTCGATGGATGTGAGTTTGAGTGAACTCCAGGAGATGGTGATGAATAGGGAGGCCTGGCGTGCTGCAATTCATGGAGTTGCAAAGAGTCAGACATGACTGAGCGACTAAACTGAACTGAACTGATGAGAGCAAAATTGTGAAGATTTTTATTTTACCTCTCAATATCAACTAAGTGCACAGCATAATTTATTATTATCATTGGCCATCCATGGTCAGGTTTCCCAGGTGATGTTAGAGGTAGAGAACCCACCTGCCAATGCAGGAAATATAACAGATGTGGGTTTGGTCCCGTGGTTGGGCAGATCTCCTGGAGGAGGGCATTACAACCCACTCCAGTATTCTTACATGGAGAATCCCATGGACTGAGCCTGGAGGGCTACAGAGGGCTCAGTCCATAGGATCACAAAGAGTTGGACACGACTGAAACAGCTCAGCACATTCCTGTTCACACCTGATTGGTCATACCTCACAGCAAAGGAGGAGCTGTAGTGGTTCCTGAGCTTGGGATCCATTGATTGTTTCATATACATCAATCAGTAACAACATCATACATGAAGAAACAACTAAAGTCCCAACTAGAAGGCATACTCTGGAAGTGTGGCATTCTGTCTTCTAGGAATCACAATCCTCTGTTTGGCATTGTCTCCAGTAGGAAGAACAGACAGGGGTAAGAATCAAGGGATGGAAGTAGAAATGTCCCCAGTGAGTATCTGCCTCAATTCTTAATAAAAGGTTTTGTGCTTCTCATTCTCTCAACTCTTGGCTCCACAGTATTGGAGACCCTGGCTCACAAAGAGATAGATACACTCTTGCCACAGTTACAGCAAGCTAAATCTATGGATACCACCTTGCATTGTGAACTCTGATGTCTATGGGCAAGCCACCAGAAGAGGAGTCACTATGTTAGCGTACCACTGAATATGATCAGCAGGAGAAGGTAGGACAGCTGTTATGCAATGCACAGTAAAGAATAGTAATGTAATACAAGTTATCCAGTTGAGTGACTGTGGGTACTTTCTCAACTGCAACTGTGAATGAATAAGTGCAAGACATTAACCTGAAATGAACGTGCTTTNCTTGCACTCCATCTCTGGCAGTCTCCCGTGACTCATGAGGCTTAAGGGCAACAGGGATAGAAGAAATGGTGCAGCTTGTGCCTGGGGATTAGTCTGAAAGTCCTTGTTGGATGTATTTCCATTCCACCTCAGGGGCCCAGGGAAAGAGAAGAGCATAAATGGAAATACTACCTGGTCTCAGCTTAGGCATGGGCCTGACATAGCTTTTCTCATTTCTGGACAGAGACTTATTTTTCTTCCTCTGGATTTGCTCCTAATCTTTTTGCCTATAAGGTTAGATAGACTATCGGTCTCTAAATGGAAACTTGCCACTATTCTAAGGGGCTTTTATAAGTATACAAATAAGTCAAAAAGAAAATGTCAAGTCATCCATACTGAACTGGATGTTTTAAGGCTCTGAGAACATTGTTATCTCTTCATTGAACACTATTCATTCAACAAGCACTCTGTAAATTAGATTTTTGCTGGGTGCTGAGGATGTCAAAATATCCCTGTGATGGTTAATTTTATTTGTCAACTGGTCTGGGCCACTGTGCCCAGATATTTGATCAAATTTTATTCTGGGTGTTTCTATATTTTTGTATGGGATTTACATTTAAATTGATGGACTTTTAGTAAAGCAGATTGCCCTCCATAATATTGGTGGGCCTCACCCAATCAGTTGAAGGCCTGAATAGCAAAGAGACTGACCTCTTCCCCCAAAGCAAAGGGAATTGGCTAGCAGACAACTTTCAGGTCTCATTGGCAACACTGGCTCTTTCTGGTTCTGTAGCAACTGCCTCAAACTGCAACTCTTTCTTGAGCTTTCAGTCTGTCTCCCCTTATTAGATTTTGGATTCACTAAGGCTCCACCATTCCATGAACCGATTCCTTCACTGAATCACTTTCTCTCTATATATGCACACATCCTATTGGTTCTGTTTCTTTGGAGACCTCAACTAACAAAGCAGCTGTTTTTAAACACCTCTGTGTCTCTTGAAACAGACATGCAAACAAGTGATCCTAATCCAGTGTGAAGACTGCCCTAAAGGTCAGTCACATGTATAAGTATTGATAGAGGGAGAGCAGAGGCAAAGAAGCATTCTCATCTCTCTAGGGATTCTCCGGGAAATCTTTCAAAAGGATATTTTCTAGGAGAGCAACATCTGAGACAGACAGATTAATATGTAAAGTCCAAAGGGCTAGGAAAACAGACTGTTCTGAGGACCATCTATGCAGGAGGAAGTGGTGCAAAATAGAGATCCAAGGTGTGGCAGCTGAACAAAATGCTCAGAAGTTGAGAGAAAAGCAATTAACGTGCCTATGTGCATCTGTGGACAGATGCTCCTTGGGGACAAGGACTGGAAAGGAGGTCACTTTGCACTAGAGTTCGGTCCTGAAAACAAGGCAAACGAATGCCAAGAAAGCACTCCTGAGGAAACTGGCCCACCTTTCAGAATTCCAAAGCTGGGGTGGGGGGCTCTGAGTATAGGCAGGGGCCACGCCATCAGCACCCAGGACTAGGGTGGTCTTCTCTATGTGACACCCTGGGGTAGAATCTCACTGCAAATATTTGTTATAAAGCACTGACATTTAAACACTTTGCTTATTGTCTAACAGCCTTCAGTCCTTGGTTTAGTGAAGCAAGGGCTTATTCTTGTGGCTGCGATTACGTAATGTAAGTAAATAGGCTTAAGAAAAAGAAGAAAGGGAGAGGGAAATGGTAATCCATTAAGATAGAGTCAGTTGACAATTCTGTCCCATTTTCTAAGGTAAGCTGAGTAGAAAAGGCTGAAAATAGATACTGAGAAGGAAATGATAGAAACGGGAATCAAAAAAGTCCACACCTCTAGGCTAGAGATTGATCAGAATTGAAAGTGGATTCAGTTAACCGAATTACAATGAAGTGACTGTAATTAGGTTAAGGGAAATTTAGAGTGTAAACATTTCAGGCACACCTAGAACCTGTGTCGGTTTCCAGGTGGAGATGTTAAGCAGAAAGCGAGCACAACTTTGAGGGTCTTACTCATAATAAGGGTAACTGAGAGCCTGGGAGGAGAGTTTTATCTGAGCGTGGTCCCTTCCGAGCACACGATACACCACTCCTGCACGTTGGCTCCTCCAATCCTTAT
>SJYW01046107.1:6728-19856 GCA_006410735.1 Raphicerus campestris | reverse complement strand
AAAATAAAGTCTGACACTGTTTCCACTGTTTCCCCATCTATTTCCCATGAAGTGATGGGACCAGATGCCATGATCTTTGTTTTCTGCATGTTGAGCTTTAAGCCAACTTTTTCACTCTCCTCTTCCACTTTCATCAAGAGGCTTTTTAGTTCCTCTTCACTTTCTGCCATAAGGGTGGTGTCATCTGCATATCTGAGGCTACTGATATTTCTCCTGGCTATCTTGATTCCAGCGTTTCTCACATTACTTTTTTCTCTTCTCTCTTTCTGGAAAATCCATCTGTTAAGGTCCTCTTTGTTTTTCATCTCTTCCTTCATGTTATATACAATTCTTGTTCTATTTTCTGGGATATTTATTCATGTTAGTCTTCTGTCTTCTCTAATGTTTATTTTATTTTGACAATAATAATTTTAATACCTAGTTCTGTAATTTCTGTATTTCCAAAGGCAGGTGTCTCCAAACACTGGGATTTAATGCCTGGTGATCTGAGGTGGAGCTGATGTAATAATAATAGAAATAAAGTGCACTATAAATGTAATGCATTTAAGTTCAATTGAGTTCAGTCACTCAGTCATGTCAGACTCTTTGCAACCCCATGGAATGCAGCATACTAGGCTTCCATGTCCATCACCAACTCCTGGAGTTTACCTATACTTGTGTCCATTGAGTCAGTGACGCCATCCAGCTATCTTATCCTCTGTCATCCCCTTCTCCTCCTACCTTCAATCTTTGCCAGCATCAGAGTCTTTACAAATGAGTCAGATCTTCACACCAGATGGCCAAAGTATTGGAGTTTCAGCTTTAGCATCAGTCCTTGCAATGAATATTCAGAATTGATTTCCTTTAGGATGGACTGGTTGGATCTCCTTGCTGTCCAAGAGGCTCTAAGGAGTCTTCTCCAACCCCATAGTTCAAAAGCATCAATTCTTCGGTGCTCAGCTTTCCTTATGGTCCAACTCTCACATCCATCCATGACTACAGGAAAAACCATAGCTTTGAGTAGATGGAACTTTGTTGGCAAAGCAATGTCTCTGCTTTTTAATATGCTGTCTAGGTTGGTCATAACTTTTCTTACACGAAGCAAGCATCTTTTAATTTCATGGCTGCAGTCACCATCTGCAGTGATTTTGGAGCCCAAGAAAAAAAAAAGTCTGTCACTGTTTCCATTGTTTCCCCATCGATTTGCCATGAAATGATTGAACCAGATGCCATGATCTTAGTTTTCTGAATGTTGAGTTTCAAGCCAACTTTTTCACTCTCACATCAAGAGGTTCTTCAGTTCTCCTTTGCTTTCTGCCTTAATATCTTCAATATCCGCCTTAATACCTGCCACTTTTTTCTTAATATCTTTGTAAGGATGGTATAATCTACAAAGTTGAGATTATTGATATTTCTCCTGGCAATCTTGATTCCAGCTTGTGCTTCGTGCAGTCCAGGATTTCTCCTGATGTACTCTGCATATAAGTTAAATAAGCAGGGTGACAATATACAGCCTAGACATACTCCTTTCCTGATTTGGAAACAGTCTGTTGTTCCATGTCCTGTTCTAACTGTGGCTTCTTGACCTACATACAGATTTCTCAGGAGGCAGGTCAGGTGGTCTGGTATTCTTATTTCTTGAAGAATTTTCCATGGTCTGTTGTGACCGACACAGTCAAAGGCTTTGGTATAGTCAATAAAGCAGAAGTAGATGTCTCTCTGGAACTTTCTTGCTTTTTCAGTGATACAGAGATGTTGGCAATTTGCTCTCTGGTTCTTCTGCCTTTTCTAAACCCAGTTGAACATCTGGAACTTCACAGTTCATATACTGTTGAAGCGTAGCTTGGAGAACTTTGAGCATTACTTTGCTAACATGTGAGATGAGTGCAATTGTGTGGTAGTCGGAAGATTGTTTGGCATTGCCTTTCTTTGGGATTGGAATGAAAACTGACATTTTCTAGTCCTGTGGCCACTACTAAGTTTTCCAAATTTGCTGGCATATTGAGTGCAACATTTTCCCAGCAACATCTTTTAGGATTTGAAATAGTTCAACTAGAATTCCATCACCTTCACTAGCTTTGTAGTGATGCTTCCTAAGACCCATTTGACTTTGCATTCTAGGATGTCTGGTTCTAAGTGAGTGATCACACCATTGTGCTTATCTGCATCATTAAGTCATTTTTTGTATAGTTCTTCTGTGTATTCTTTCTGTCTCTTCTTAATATCTTCTGCTTCTGTTAGGTCTATACCATTTCTGTCCTTTATTGAGCCCATCTTTGGGTGAAAAGGGCTTCCCTGGTGGCTCAGACAGTAAAGTGTCTGCCTGCAATACGGGAGACTTGGGTTCGATTCCTGGGTTTGGAAGATCCCCTGGAGAAGGAAATGGCAATCCCCTCTAGCACTCTTGCCTGGAAAATCCCATGGATGGAGGAGCCTAATAGGCTACAGTCCGTGGTGTCACAAAGAGTCGGACACGACTGAACGCCTTCACTTTGGATGAAATGTTCCCTCAGTATCTCTAATTTTCTTGAACAGATCTCTAGTCCTTCCCATTCTATTATTTTCATCTATTTCTTTGCATTGATCACTGAAAAAGGCTTTCTTGTCTCTCCTTGCTATTCTTTGGAACTCTGCATTCAAATGGGTATATCTTTCCTTTTCTTCTTTGCCTTTCCCTTCACTTCATTTCTCAATTTGTAAGACCTCTTCAGGCAACCATTTTGCCATTTTTCATTTCTTTTTCTTGGGAATGATCTTGATTTCTCTCTCCTGTACAGTACAAATCTCCATCCATATTTCATCAGGCACTCTGTCTATCAGATCTAATCCTTTGAAGTTATTTCTCACTTCCACTGTATAATCATAAGGAATTTGACTTAGGTCATACCTGAATGGTCTAGTGGTTTCCCCTACTTTNTGCAACATCTTTTAGGATTTGAAATAGTTCAACTAGAATTCCATCACCTCCACTAGCTTTGTAGTGATGCTTCCTAAGACCCATTTGACTTTGCATTCTAGGATGTCTGGTTCTAAGTGAGTGATCACACCATTGTGGTTATCTGCATCATTAAGTCATTTTTTGTATAGTTCTTCTGTGTATTCTTTCTGTCTCTTCTTAATATCTTCTGCTTCTGTTAGGTCTATACCATTTCTGTCCTTTATTGAGCCCATCTTTGGGTGAAAAGGGCTTCCCTGGTGGCTCAGACAGTAAAGTGTCTGCCTGCAATACGGGAGACTTGGGTTCGATTCCTGGGTTTGGAAGATCCCCTGGAGAAGGAAATGGCAATCCCCTCTAGCACTCTTGCCTGGAAAATCCCATGGATGGAGGAGCCTAATAGGCTACAGTCCGTGGTGTCACAAAGAGTCGGACACGACTGAACGCCTTCACTTTGGATGAAATATTCCCTCGGTATCTCTAATTTTCTTGAACAGATCTCTAGTCCTTCCCATTCTATTATTTTCATCTATTTCTTTGCATTGATCACTGAAAAAGACTTTCTTGTCTCTCCTTGCTATTCTTTGGAACTCTGCATTCAAATGGGTATATCTTTCCTTTTCTTCTTTGCCTTTCCCTTCACTTCATTTCTCAATTTGTAAGACCTCTTCAGGCAACCATTTTGCCATTTTTCATTTCTTTTTCTTGGGAATGATCTTGATTTCTCTCTCCTGTACAGTACAAATCTCCATCCATATTTCATCAGGCACTCTGTCTATCAGATCTAATCCTTTGAAGTTATTTCTCACTTCCACTGTATAATCATAAGGAATTTGACTTAGGTCATACCTGAATGGTCTAGTGGTTTCCCCTACTTTCTTCAATTTCAGTCTGAATTTGGCAATAAGGAGTCCACGATCTGAGCCACAGTCAGCTCCCAGTCTTATTTTCACTGACTGTATAGAGCTTCTCCATCTTTGGCTGCAAAGAATATAATAAATCTTATTTTGATATTGACCATCTGGCGATGTCCATGTGTAGAGTCTTCTCTTGTGTTGTTGGAAGGGGGTGTTTGCTATGATCAGTGTGTTCTCTTGGCAAAACTGTATTAGCCTTTGCCCTGCATCATTCTTTACTCCAAGTCCATATTTACCTGCTACTCCAGATATTCTGGTATGGGGTTTGATTTTAAATGCTTTTCACCTCTCCCACTATCTTTCTGGGATTCTCCTTTGCCTTTGCAGGTGGAGTATCTCCTGAAAGTTGCTCCAGTGCCCTGCAGCTGCTGCTCCATTTGTGGGTGTGACTGGTGATGCAAGTAAAGTCCGATGTTGTAATGCACTTGAATCATCCCAAAACTGGTCTGTGGGAAAACTGTCTTTCATAAAACAGTTTTCTGGTACCAAAAAGTTTGGAGACTGCTGTTCTAAGATCCTGTTCTTGTCTATAGATAAAATGTGTACATTTCCCCGAGGCGATTTTTCTTTGGCTCTTTTTCTTTCACTTTGTTTATTTATAAGCCTCTTTCACCTTGTAGGATTTCTTGAAAATTCACACATCCCTCATTTTAGATTTGTATCCTTCATTTAGATTTACATTTGGAGCAATAGAGAGGCTAGGTTACTCACTGTTTATAAATAGGATGTTAGCAGTCAGACTCGGGTGCAGCTTGCCTTTGAGCTGAGATAGTTCTTAATATCAGGTTAAGGGGAGTAATCCTCATGGGATCTTTGTTCTCCTCAGATATTAAGTTCATGTTTGAGCAGATTGTGCAGGAGAACATTTTGTCTAGACATAGATATCAGACTTCAGGATTTGTTCCCTGTGCTCACATGGAATCTTAGCTCAGGTGGGATATGTCTTCTATTAGATGCATGATTTAAGCCTGAATGCTCATTTTGCTCCATACTACAGCCTGATTTCTAAATGTAAAACTCTGCCTATAGGCAAGTTCCCTCTTTGACTATAGCCCCTGTTCTCCTGGTCAATTTTGAGGCTGCAGCTCTCAATACCATGCTCTTCATATCCTCCAATAATTGTTGGAATTTCCTGTCCATGGATCATTCTTTTCCCATTCTCTCTGCTGTAGTTTTATGCCATTTTATCAATTTCTTTATTATTGTTTCCTGGAATATAAGAGAGAGAGAGAAGAAGAGAGGTTACATGATGTGTTTTTCTCTGCCATCTTTAACTTCTAGAAATGTGTAGAGACTACCATTTCTGTTATTCCTACTATTGATTCCAGTTTTGATAATACTATTAACTATTTAATTGGATCAAATATTTGTTCACAGTACCTTGCAATAGGCATAAACTCATTAACTTATTATGAGTTTTGTGTATCTCATTATTTAACTTAATTTTCACCTTACATTTACAGATATCGTTGTCTCCATTACACATTCAAGGATATGGAGGTTTAGAAAAATATCTTTCAGAGCTTGAATTTGAAGTTCTGTCTATCTGACCACAAAGGTCATAGTTATTCTTTTATGTTAGACTATAGCTACTGTCTGCCTTCCAGCAGGTGGTGTTTATAGATTGGCTACTTTATTTGTTTGCAATTTGTGGCATACTAACTGACATCATTTACAAAAAATGAAGGACATCTGTTGATGCAGTTTTTCCAGATGTTGTTATAGTTTTCTCTATAGCGACATTGTCTTTTCATGTTTTACTGGGGCTAAATTTATATCAAATACCAACAAACTGGAAATATATTCTCTGTGAGAATCTTTCACATATGAAATGCATGATAAAATGTAAGGTGGAGCTATATTTAACTATTCTGAACATTCCAATTACTAATAAACAAAACTCTGTAAGATGTAAGATTTTATGTTTATTTTTTCCCTGCAGGCTGTAAATCTTATCAAAACATTCAATAATACATAATTAAGCAATATCTGGTTTGAGAGTATTTTATGAATGTGTTTTCTAAAAACATTGTCTTATATAATAGCTGATTCTTGCAATTTACTTGCTTTCTTTGGGTCTTGTAAGACTGGCCCTTCTTGGAGTCTTATAATAAATATGTAGTTATTTTTAAGAATAAATATTGAGTTTCAAAGCAAGAAGACACTTTCCATCCTTCTTTTGATGGTCTAGATTCAGGAGAAAGAAAAATAAAAGAAAAGCCTGAGGGACTAAGCAAAATAATTGTAATTATTAATTTAAACTTTAAATTATTATATTAGTTTCTACTGTGAAACTTAAATGTTCTAATATGTTTTTTCAAATCCATAGCTATGATCTGTGAACTCTTTAATCTCTGTCATTTTCACACTTTTCATTTTTTAAAGAAAATTGGAATAGATTATTGCCAACAAAGGTCCATCTAGTCAAGGCTATGGTTTTTCCTATGGTCATGTATGGATGTGAGAGTTGGACTGTGAAGAATGTGAAGAAAGCTGAGCACCGAAGAATTGATGCTTTTGAACTGTGGTGTTGGAGGACTCTTGAGAGTCCCTTGGACTGCAAAGAAATCCAACCAGTCCATTCTGAAGGAGATCAACCCTGGGATTTCTTTGGAGGGAATGATGCTAAAGCTGCAACTCCACTTCTTTGGCCACCTCATGTGAAGAGTTGACTCATTGGAAAAGACTCTGATGCTGGGAGGGATTGGGGGCAGGAGAAGAAGGGGACGATAGAGGATGAGATGGCTGGATGGCATCACTGACTCGATAGACATGAGTCTGAGTGAACTCTGGGCGTTGGTGATGAACAGGGAGGCCTGGCGTGCTGTGATTCATGGGATCGCAAAGAGTTGGACACGAATGAGCAACTGAACTGAACTGAATAGCTACAAAATTTTTTTCAAAAATTTTTTGTTAAAAACAGTATTATATTACAAAACAGATATAGATAATCAACAAAGACATACTAATTAGTACATGGCGCTCTACTCAATACTCAGTAATAACTTATATGAGAAAAGACTCTGAAAAAGAATAGGCATGTTTGCATGTGTTCATGCCAAGTAGCTTCAGTCGTGTCCAACTCTGTGTTACACTACAGTCTTCTCTTCCATGGGATTCCCCAGGCAAGAATCCTGGAGTGGCTTGCCATGCCCTTTTCCAGGGGATGTATATGACCTAGGAATCGAACCCATGTCTCATGTCTCCTGCATTGGCAACTGGGTTCTTTACCACTAGTGCCACCTGGGAAGCCCAAACATGTGTACATATAAAACTAAATCACTTTGCTGTACACCTGAAACTAACACATCATTGTAAATCAAATATACTCCAATAAATAAATAATAAACCTTAAAGCCCCTGGTATTACACAAAAACCCAGTATATTTGAAAAATAAGATAAAAACAGAGCACCTGCAGTACAAGCCCTGAGAGGTGGAATCTATAAAAGACTGAGTACAGTTCTTCAGCCTTCACTTCACTTCACTTCAAGTGACAGCTTCAAGGTACCTCTTCTGAACAATTGAAAACTCTGGAAAACTGTATACATACATAGATGCTTCAGTCTCAACATTTAGAAAACATTTACAGAGTGATGAGTTTGGTGGCAAAGAGAGGACTTACCATCAGAGGAAATCGAGAAGTATGAAAGTGATTGCTCATGCTTCATTTTCACCATTTTTGGAGCTTTCTATAACTAAATCTACCTGTATTTCTCATTACCATATGTAGCCTTTTGTATAAGATGTTCTATGACCAAGGAATCTATGTATTTTCTCATAATGACAGGGCTTCCCTGGTGGCTCAACTGGACAAGAATCTGCCTGCAACGCAGGAGATCCAGGTTTAGATTCCTGATTTGGGAAGATCTGATGAAGAAGGGATAGGGTAACCATTCCAGTATTCTTGCGCTTTCCTGGTGGCTCAGCTGATAAAGAATCCACCTGCAACGCAGGATATCCTGGTTTGATTCCTAGGTTGGGAAGATCCCCTGGAGAAGGAAATAGTTACCCATGCCAGTATTCTGGCCTGGAGAATTCCATGAATTGTATAATCCATGGGGTCACAAAGAATCAGACATGACTGAGCAACTTTTAGTTCACTTACACTTTTCATAATGACATGNCTGATGAAGAAGGGATAGGGTAACCATTCCAGTATTCTTGCGCTTTCCTGGTGGCTCAGCTGATAAAGAATCCACCTGCAATGCAGGATATCCTGGTTTGATTCCTAGGTTGGGAAGATCCCCTGGAGAAGGGAATAGTTATCCATGCCAGTATTCTGGCCTGGAGAATTCCATGAACTGTATAATCCATGGGGTCACAAAGAATCAGACATGACTGAGCAACTTTTACTTCACTTACACTTTTCATAATGACATGGCTAACAGTTTTTATAGTTTTACAAGCCATTGCAGGTAAAAGATGAAAAGCTCAAAAATAGAGTTCTTGGTCCCTCAAGAATTCTATATTTTTGGTTCTGAAATCACAGACAAGATGAAATTCAACACCAGACTTATTTAGCAATAGACTTCCATTCCACAGAAATCCTATCAGCTCTGATTTCCTTTTGCAGTTTTAACTGAGTCACTCAGGGCTTCCCAGGAGGCACTAGTGATAAAGTACCCATTTGCCAATGCAGGAGAACTAAGAGACACGGGTTTGATCCCTGGGTCAGAGAATCCCATGGACAGAGGAACCTGGCAGGCTACAGTCCATAGGGTCACAAAGAGTTAGACATGAGTGAAGCAATTTGGCATGCATGCACTCAGGGGAAATTTAAATACGCCTTTCTTTTAAGGCAATTTTCTTTTTGAAACTTTTTTGATATCAAGTATTATATTCTTTCCTTCTAAATTCTATACTGTATTTAAAGTAATACCTCACACATGAAATGAGCTCAATCAATATCTGTCTTTGTTGGAAGACAAGATGAGGGGGTATCATGATTGACAGAATTGCTTCTGTATGGAATTTCTGGTTTATACTTAGATTTATTTTGAACTCAGCAATATGATCTGGGTCATGAAAAATTTCAGGTGAATGAATGGCAGAAAGTACAGTGATTAATAAATTATAGCAATTAAAAGTTAAACTCATCTATTTTTCTAGCAGTATATCCTGAACTATAATTATAGTTTAAGACAAATGGTGGAATTATAAGCATGGTAAAAAGAAATATGAAGCAATGAAGTTGTTTGAAATATAGAAATGATTTTTAAGGTCTCTGGTATGAAAATCTTCTTTTAAGTTCACACGAGACATTTTGTAAAATAGTGTTTGGTGTTTAAAAGTTGCATTTCATTGAGCATGAAAATACACATGTTTCAGTTTGAAGTGGTAGTGTGCTGGGTTGAGTCTTTGGGGATTAAAGATCAAAGGAGGCACAAATCTGTTAAATGAAAAATGCAATAAAACCTCAGTATAAAAATGAATATATCTTGATGCACTTCATAAGTTCTGAATCTTTTTGGGATGTAAGAAATTTTCCAGTCTCTCAAAAATTCATGTTGCAGAAGGCAATTTTATCTGAATCATAAATCCCTACATCAACGTTTCAGAGTTCCCAATTATCTAAATATTCATTCCTCCAGAGATAATAACATATAGTTGGTAAATGTTTGAAAGAATCCCATTTTAAAAGTTGTGTCTTAGAGGTGACAAAATAGTAGGTATAACATCTAATATAAATCATATCTTGATACCAAAACAATGATGATTCAGAGCATTATCCACCCTCAAGAATGAGCATCTATAATCACACACCATAAAATGTATCATTAAGGCTTGTATTTTTTCATGATAATGTCAGCAAATCTCCAGATCTATATTGTCATAATAAGCTTGTCAGGGAGCTGCAAACTGAAACAGAAAATCCAGGGAAAGAAATAAGATTTCCAATTGTATTTTGTTATAAATTGAACACTGAAAATGAGAGGCTATTTATTTATTTATTTTACTCCCTAGTATGTTTTCTGNAGGGACTCGCAAGAGTCTTCTCCAACACCACATTTCAAAAGCATCAATTCTTCAGTGCTCAGCCTTCTTCACAGTCCACCTCTCACATCCATACATGACCACTGGAAAAACCATAGCCTTGACTAGATGGACCTTAGTCGGCAAAGTAATGTTTCTGCTTTTGAATATACTATCTAGGTACCCAATAAAAGATAAACACTTTTTATCTTCCTCTTTTCTTCTTCATTTCCCATACTACAGCTTCTGCTGCTTTTACTACCAGTACTATTATGACTACTACTGGTAACACCTCTAGCGTTATAAATACCACTACTAGCCTGTTAATTAAGTCTTTCTACTTATTGGAATTGATCCTTGTGGTGCACTGGCACCTTCTGGCTCCAAGAAAATATTTCCTTTATCTTATTCATAGCAAGGTGGTTGAGACACTTTGTATTTCTCCTTCAGTGTCTCATGTCTTACATAAGAAAATATACTTTACTTTTCAACAGCATGTTTAAGGTATAACTGAAACACAATAAATTACACCTAAAGTTCACAGTTTTATAAGTTTTTGTGTATTTATGTGAAATTATGAGCATAACCAAGAAAAAGAACATATCTACTTCCCCTGACAATTAAATAAAATATATGTATTTTAATATCATATGGAAAAACCTGAATGACTATCTTGGCCAACCCAGTATATATGGAATATCCTAGTGATGGAGAAAGCAATGGCACCCCACTCCAGTACTCTTGCCTGGAAAATTCCATGGACAGAGGAGCCTGGTAGGCTGCAGTCTATGGGGTTGCAGAGAGTAGGGCACAACTGAAGTGACTTAGCAGCAGCAGCAGCAGTGATGGATACTATTTCCATAATAAAACATTGTTAAGGAGGATCAGGTTAGGCCCTCTTTTCGGTCTTTAACTAAAGCAGCACTGATGACAGACTGCCTAGCGACCCTCACTAGCAATGTGACATAGGCAAATGGCTTAATCTCTGGAAATTTGTTTCCTCAAATGTAAAATTGATGTAATAATAGTACTTACCTAGAGTTTATAATGAGGATTAAATAAGATATTTCATGTAAAGTCCTAATCATCAAAAAAGTGAAGTGAAGTCACTCAGTCGTGTCCAACTCTTTGTGACCCTGTGGACTGTAGCCTACCAAGCTCCTCTGTCCATGGGATTCTCCAAGCAAGAATACTGGAGTGGGTTGCCATTTCCTTCTCCAGGGGATCTTCCCCACCCAGGAATCAAACCTAGGTCTTCTGCACTGGAGACAGACGCTTTACCCTCTGAGCCAACAGGGAAGCCCACATCATGGAAAGCACTTAATACCATGCAAGGCACTTAGTGATTCAGTTCCTTTCAGTTCAGTTCAGTCGCTCAGTTGTGTCCAACTCTTCGTGACACCATGAATCGCAGCACACCAGCGTCCCTGTTCATCACCATCTCCCGGAGTTCACTCAGACTCACGTCCATCGAGTCTGTGATGCCATCCAGCCATCTCATCCTCGGTTGTCCCCTTTTCCTCCTGCCCCCAATCCCTCCCAGCATCAGAGTCTTTTCCAATGAGTCAACTCTTCGCATGAGGTGGCCAAAGTACTGGAGTTTCAGCTTTAGCATCAGTCCTTCCAAAGAGATCCCAGGGTTGATCTCCTTCAGGATGGACTGGTTGGATCTCCTTGCAGTCCAAGGGACTCGCAAGAGTCTTCTCCAACACCACAGTTCAAAAGCGTCAATTCTTCGGCCCTCAGCCTTCTTCACAGTCCACCTCTCACATCCATACATGACCACTGGAAAAACCATAGCCTTGACTAGGCGGACCCTAGTGGGCAAAGTAATGTCTCTTCTTTTGAATATGCTATCTAGGTTGGTTATAACTTTTCTTCCAAGGAGTGAGTATCTTTTAATTTCATGGCTGCAGTCGCCATCTGCAGTGATTTACCCCCCAATATTCTGAAAGATAGAAAAAAAATTAAAAAAAAGAAAAAGTGAATCATTTGACAGAGAACAAAGATCTCTCTGAAACAAATAGCTTTTCCCTAAAATCCTGTCTGATCCCATTCAGGTGTTCTGGTAAACTGGTTCATTTTTAACTGCATTTCTTTTTATTTACAAACGGATAGGATCTTAATGATGGCATTACTATTCTTTCTTATGTTTTATTGTGATCACTGCTGGTGCATATTGAACCTTGTATGTGTTTTGTGCTCAGTTGCTAAGTTTTGTCCAATTATTTGAGGCCCCATGAATTATAGTCCACCAGGCTCCTCTCTCCATGCTCTACTAGGTTGTCGTTTCCTCCTCCAAAGGATTTTTCCCAACCCAGGGATGGAACTCGCATCTCCTGTGTCTCCTGCATTGGCAAGCAGATTCTTTACCACTGAGCCACCTGGGAAGCCCGAGGTTCCTTTCCTGGTTAGGAAGATCCCCTCTCGGAGGGCATGACGAACCACACTAGTATTCTTGCTTGGAGAATCTCATGGACAAGGGATTCTGGTGGTCTACAGTCATAGGGTCGCAGAGTAGGACATAACTGAAGCGAGTTAGCAAGTGCACACTTCTAAAATTAAAATTTGTACTGCTGATAACACTCTCTCTAATTTCCTTATTGAAAGAATTACAAATAATAGAGATTTTTAAATGTTTGTTTCAGAATTAAGTCCTTGAGTGAAATTTTGCCATTAATATAATACAATAGAATGTGTCATTAGCACTGAATTGTATATGAAAGACTTAACTCTCTTTACTTTGATGTACATTATCTCTAGAATGCTGTCTACAAACTTGAAGTCAATATACCAAACAGCTAAGTGGTTTCCCTGAGTTGTTATTTTTAAGTCGTTTTGTGAGCAGTTTTCAATTGATGATGTTAATGGTACATGAAACTCTGGGGGAGGAGAAAGCAGGAGGAGAAAACAGTTTGATAAATAAAAAGAAATGAATGTTCTCCTTCTTTCAACCCAGCCGTTCACTCTCCTTCAGTGTAGATGTGATGCAGGGAATTGTAAAATGACCTAAAAGACATTATGATCTGTGCTGATAGATGATAGCAGACGTGATGAGAAGGAAATATTTGAAGGAGTAAAACTCCAGGCAGAACTTTTGGAGGATGAACATAATCTGGGGAAGGCATGAATTGAATGATGTCTGTTGTGATTTTATGAATTAAATAGAATAGATGCCAAATTACTATACAGAAACAAATTTGGGTGATTAAAAATATGGGAGATATTTTTCTTCCTTAGGAGTCTTTATATTTTCAAAATTTTCTAATATATGTATGCATTTATTTGTGAAATCAGAAAAAGAACTAAAAATCATAGCTAC
>SJYW01046104.1:113505-164474 GCA_006410735.1 Raphicerus campestris | reverse complement strand
GCTGGATGGTATCATGGACTCGATGGACCTGAGTTTGAGTGATATCTGGGAGTTGGTGATGGACAAGGAGGCCTGGCATACTGCGATTCATGGAGTTTCAAAGAGTCAGACACGATGGAGCAACTGAACTGAACTGAACAGAATCCAAGATTTAGAGCAGAATATGGGCACTGGCTGCAGAGATTTTAAAGTAACTCTATGTTAAGTTGTCTGTTGCAACTGAGGCTGGGACTGGTGCAGTGAGACCCATGATTCAATTTGCCATAAAGTAGAAGTAGATGACAGAAGTAGATGACAGTAGATGACAGTGGTTGAAGATTTAAATAAAATGGAAGCCCAAGGATTTGTAATAGCATCCACCAACACAAGCACAATTTTTCTCCAACGGTGAAAACCACCGGAATTTTTGATAGGATGTCTAATCGCCTCCCAAATATTTAAAACCTACTTCATAGAAACTTGTAGCAAAAGGAATTTTGTAGATGTGATTAAATTAAGGGTATTGAGGTAGTGAGATTACCCCTATGTGCCATAAATATAGTCAAATGTTTTTATAAGAGGAATTCAGAGTTTGATTTGATTACAGAACAGAAGACAATGTGGGAACTGAAGCAAGAATCTATGCTGCTGTCTTTGATGATTAAGAAAAGAGTCATGAGTCAAAGAATATAAGAAACGTAGCTGAAAGCCAGAAAAGTAATGAAATTGATCTTCCCAGAGACTTTCTAGAGGGAACCTGGCACTTCTGTCACTTTGATTTCAGCCCAGGGAAACTGATTTTGGATGACCCTAAAAAGTGTAAACATTTCAAGAGAAATGTGCTGTTTTAAGGTCCCAAGTTTGGGGTCATTTGTTAAAAAAGGCACGGGACACTAAAGCACCCCCCCCCTTTTTGTTAATGGAAGAAGAATGGGCATTGACTGGATTCTGAGGAAATGTGGCCACCCAGTAGTATGGATGAACAGCAAAAAATTTGAAGTTATTAGTGAAAGAGAATTGATGACAAAATAAGGTCGCTTATTCAGAATAAGTTGAGGCTGGTAGCTGGGGCTGTGAAAGTAAGATTCAGAGAGAAGGGAAAGGCCGTGGGGTCTGCAGAGAGTCGGACACAACTGAGCTATTTTCACTTTCACTTTACTGAGTTTAAAGGAGGCTAAATGAAAGGAGGAACTGATAGATCTGAAGGAGTAATTTTTATAGTAACCAGGCATTATTAGGATTTTAGAATCCACAGATAGAGCTGAGCATGAGGCAGTGTAGAGGAGCTGAGGCTCTCAGACAGAACTGCTGAGTCCTGAGTATTCTATTCTTAGTTCTTCTGTCTCTTTTCCCTCTCAGTTCACCCTCAGATAAACCTCAAAGTAGCAAAAAAATATTATGCAATGACTAAAAAGTTGGAGTTGTGCATTGAGTTTTATTTATTCACTTATTAAATATTATTTTACAGTATTTGGGATATTATCTCTATTTTACTATTATAAAAATGAGTATGTAAGAAAAAAATTTGTAATAGTAAAATCATAAATAAACTGACTATCAGTTTGTATAGGAATGCAGAAATAACTGTTGGTCTATTTTGTTTGTATACAGTTTGGTGTTAATTTATTAATCCAATTCATTATATGAGCATTCATTTTCCTAAATTTTGGGTCTTCCCTTTCTGCTCCTTAAGGCAATAATACCAGGAGAAAATTGGCATCATCTTTCCATTCTTATAATGTATTAACATATAAAAAAGAGATTGAGAGGAGACTAAGAAGATTTATGATACTAGCAAGATTTATAAAAGATCAGCAGGAGGTAAATAGTACTAAAATAAGTCCTTCAATAAAATGAGTCCTCTTAGTCTTTTGAGGCCTTTGAATCCAGTTTTTTTGTGACTCATCCCAGTAATTACTGCAAGGTAAGTTATCATACCCTAAGACACAACTGAATTGTTCTCCATCAAATGTAATATAGAAAGTTCTGTGCCACATGTTGTACATTTCTAAGATTTTTAGATAGGCTTCTTTTGGTCACATATGTATCTATTATAATGCAATTCTCCACAGGTTATGGAACTTTGCCCACAGGCATCATGGGATTATTTACAAAATATCCAATAGAATAGTTAGATTTAGCAATATAACTCCTGGAAAATAATAATGAATTTTCTGATTATTTTTAACAAATGAGGCTTACATTTTAATTTTCACAGTACTGGGAAATAAGCTACTCTAACTTAACCCATTCTCAAAGTTGAGACAGGAATTGTTCATCCTATAAAGTTAGCACATTTTATAGGAACTTATTATTAGTTTGGGTTGTTTAACCCAGAGACTGTGCAGCAAGGAAGTGTGTATTTTTAAAGAAAATATGTTTAGTATATTACAAGAGTAATGTATTCTGTTGCAAAACTTTCTAAAAATATAAAAGTGTAGAACATGGAAAGTAACTCAGTAGTCCTCTAGGCTGTAACCAGCAACGATTATTTGATAACATTTTCTTATTCAAAATCAACATTAGTCTTACACATTTTGTCTTGAAATTTGTTTCATTTACTAGTTATAAGAAACTGTTTATAGATATTTTGCAACTCTTTAATATTCCAAACTATATATAATTATAATTCATGCTTTACTAACATAGAACACATTTCTAATTATTTTTTTCTCTTCGTCAAGTTAAATTTTATGAACTGAAGTTGACTTGGAGTATTATGTCCTCACATTGTACTCTAACTTCACTAAATTTTTGTGTTTGGACTTGCAGATATTTTCCACTGAATATTTTACTACTCTGTAAAGGGAATAATGAAACACATTTAGCATTTCAAACTTCAATTGATTTTATTGTTAAGTCAAATAAGATTAAACATAAAAAAAAATAAAGTGTATGATCTACCTTTTCCTTTTGTTTATTTCTTGGTACACTTATAATTTGGAAGTTTTATGTGTTTGGTCCAGTTAAATGTTGAATCATATTCATATATATCATGTGGAAGCATACTTGTGGATTGGTCATAACTGAAGTCACAGTTTTAACATATTTTAAATTTTAATTTATTCTAACATACTCCCTTCTTTCAAAAACAGCAACACCCATAGATTTTGGGGTCTCATTCACTTAATAATGTTCAGTTAATTCCTATATATTATTTGGGTTCCAAAATCACTGCTGATGGTTATTGCAACCATGAAATTAAAAGATGCTTGCTCCGTGCAAGGAAAGCTGTAACAAATCTAGACATCACATTAAAAAGCAGAGACATCACTTTGTGGACAAAGTTGCATATAGTCAAAGCTATGGTTTTGACTATATGCAACTTTGAAGTATTTATAATGTGTGTATTTAACATATATATATGTATACATATAATATATATATTATATATATAGTTGTTTTCGTTCAGTTGCTAAACTATGTCCGATTCTTTGTGACCCTTGATAGCTTTGGGCTTCCCTGATAGCTCAGTTGATAAAGAATCCACCTGCAAAGCAGGAGACCCTGGTTTGATTCCTGGGTTGAGAAGATCCCCTGGAGAAGGGATAGGCTACCCACCCCAGTATTCTCGGGCTTCCCTTGTGTCTCAGCTAGCTGGTAAATTATCCATCTGCAATGCAGGAGACCTGGGTTCAATCCCTAGGTTGGGAATATCCACTGGAGAAGGAAACAGCTACCCATCCCAGTATTCTGGCCTGAAGAATTCCATGGGGTCTCAAAGAGTTGGACTTGGCTGAGTGACTTTCACTTCACTTCACTTCACTTTGCTACCCCATGGACTGCAGAATGCCAGGCTCCTCTATCCTTCACTATTTCCTGGAGTTTGCTCAAATTCATGTCTATTGAGTTGGTGGTGCTATCTAACCATCTCATCCTCTGCATCCTTTTCTCCTTTTGCTTTCAATCTTTCCCACCATCAAGGTTTTTTCCAATGAGTCAGCTCTTCATATCAGGGGGTCAAAGAATTTGATCCTTGCAAATTCAAGGACTGATCAGCATCAGTCCTTGCAAAAAATATTCAAGGTTGATTTCCTTAGGGTTAACTAGTTTGATCTCCTTGCTGCCCAAGGGATTCTTAACAGTTTTCAGCACCAGTTTGAAAGCATCAATTTTTTGTCACTCAATCTTTTTTATGGTCCAACTCTTATATTTGTAAATGACTACTGGAAAAACCATAGTTTTGAGTATATGCAACTTTGTCGACAAAGTGATGTCTCTGCTTTTTAATGTGATGTCTAGATCTGTTATAGCTTTCCTTGCACAGAGCAAGCATCTTTTAATTTCATGGTTGCAATAACCATCAGCACTGATTTTGGAACCCAAGAAAATAAAATCTGTCACTGCTGCCTCTTTCCCCCTTCTACTTGCCGTGAAGTGATGGGACTGGATGTTATGATCTTAGTTTTCAGAATGTTGAGCTTTAAGCCAAACTTTTTCACTCTCCTCTTTCACTTTCATCAAGAGGCTCTTTAGTTTTTCTTCAGTTTCTGCCATTAGAGTGGTGTCATCTGCATATCTGAGGTTGTTGATATTTCTCCTGGCAATCTTGATTCCAGCTTGTGCTTCATCCAGCCAGGCATTGTGCAAGATGTACTCTGCATATACATTAAATAAGCCAAGGTGACAATATATAGCTTTCACATACTCCTTTCCCAATTTTGAACTGGTGAGTTACATTGATTCTGTTGTTTCTTTACATGATTTCAAAATTGGGAGAGTTCCTGTTGTTGATATATTTCACAGGGTATATGTAATAATTTATGTATGAAATATAATGCAAATTTATGTTCTTGATGAATGAACAGGGAATGATTGCGAGACATCTGGATGACAGAAAAGTGAAAGAGTAGAGCAACAGAGAGTTGACAAGATATTAAAAAAGGAGATTTCATAAGAAATGTAATAGTTTGAATGTAGAAGCTAACATATTATAAACCCTACTCTACAGTTCATGACATATAGGGTATGGAGAAAATATGTTTAGAGAAGTAATACTAATAATGACTTTAATACTAATTTTATAATTGGCACTGTGCTAAGAGATTAGTGCTTATTTTTTACATTCACCAACAATAGTGAATTAAGTGTTACCATTACCCATATTTACAGATTAGTAAAAAGAAATTTCTTAAATTCAGTTGGCCAAAATCAAATGGCAAAATCAGCAACCTTGACAGTTAAATGCAGGAAGTGTGTCTATAAGCTGATTTATTTTCCTTTCTGTTACTACTGAGCTTTAGTCACCATGCCCAGCATTCCATTTCATTATTAGTATTTGAACCAAAAATAAGTAAAAATGTAAATTTATGTATGTAGATATATAACTAAAATTATAGAGATATGACATTGGTCCTGATTTTATGTTGTTCCTTCTCAACATAAGGTTTGAAGGTGCTTAGGTACTAAAATGTTCCTTCTAGGTTTCCTTAATATCTACATTGGCAGTATGGCTTTTTAGTGGCTAGAGGTAGAGTTTCGTAGATGGATTCTTTTTCTGGTCCTGAAAACCCATTAATGACATATATTCTATTAATTCCACACACTCATTGAATGAGAAAAATGAATCCTGACACACTTCAGTTTTGAAAAATACAGCAAAAATATCATGTTTTCTGATTTTTCCATCTGCATTTTAGAATTTCCATAGTACATAAACCTATGTATCTATATATTTCTATATCTGCCAATCTACCTATCTTAGTAAATTTAGACTGTGTTATTTTCCCTTTGATTTCCATCCTCACCTTTTGATTTAAAACTTGAAAAAGAGCCACAAGGACGTTGCAAGAGAAATTGTCTTCTTGGTATTCCTAGTTTGGAACAGAAGTTAAAATATACTAAATCTCACAAGAAAGTCTGCTTAATGACATTTACAGCTCGATTTTACTGATTCAGAAGGTTTGAATAAGCTTCAGATAAGCATCAAAGTTTATTCAGGGTGAACTTGAATTCTGAAACTTCTAAAGTTCCATCATCGATAATTCTACATTACTTTTGAAGATGTTAGCCATCGCATCCCAGTGGAAATTCTGGTTTGCCATTGTACCTCACAGTCAAGGATGAATAAGGTCACGTATTAGCCACTTTATTAAAAGCATGAGATAAGGGCAGGCTGAGAGGAAAGTTCCTTAAGAACTCAAAGATGGAAAGAAGTGGGTAGATGTCTTAATAATGACTAGGTCATATAAGGTCATGGGACTTCCCTTGTATCTCAGTCGGTAAAGAATCGGCCTGCAGTGCAGGAGACCTGGATTTGATCTCTGGGTTGGGAAGATCCCCTGGAGAAGGAAATGGCAACCCACTCTAGTATCCTGGCCTGGAAATTTCATGGACAGAGGAGCCCGGTTGTCTGCAGTCTATTGCGTTGCAAAGAGTCTGGGACGACTGAATGACTAACACTTACTTACTTAGTATAAGGTCATGCAGTTCATCTACTATATTTAAAAACTATTTATTATTTAAAGTAATAATGATACTAATTAGTTAAATGTAACTATGTCAATGGAATTGATATTTTTATCTGTACAGACTAAGTCAGTAAATCAGTATTTGGAAGAGTATATATATGTATAAGTATATATAATAAAATAGCATACACATTAAAATTAATTTTATACATACAACTATTTTAATGGACTAAATTAAATATTAATATTAATGAAAACTTTATCTAATACAAATGTATATATGTAATGTATAATACTCTGTGCATTAGGGTATTTCAGAACAAGTCTGAGGGACAGTTAATCTAGGAGTAATTAAATACTTGCATAAAATTTGAGGGTTATGCCCACCTTTATGATCTTCACAACTAAATTTATTTAAAACCCTCTCAACAAAGAAGAGTCAACTGATAAAACTGTCTCAAATTTAAGTTCTTAAACTTTGGTACACCTTAATGGAAAACAATTTCTTCATCTTGATTTTCTGTTTTTAAGTTTATAAAACAGTAAGTGATAAAAAGATAAATCATCCACAATGGTTTCTTAGTTATTCTTAATTACATTTTTCCCATATACTAATTAGTTTTCTAAGTTGCTTAGACTAATCTCAGGAGCACAGAGACAATTTTCTATACTACATTTTTATTAAGCTCAATACACTGCATGCAATTTTCAAATAGATTTATAGGAATTATTAAGAACAGCTTAATGTGTGCATGTTCTTGTCTTTTTATTTTCTCTTTGAAAGAGAATCTTAGGATCCTGCTATTTTTTCTTTCTAGTATAGCAAACTAACATCTGTGCAATTATACAAACCTGCAAATTACTTTTTTCCTTGTGAGCTAATTGCTTCAAAACTATAATGGAAAAAGATTTCAAAACCTAAATGCAAAGCAATGTTAGGTAAAATTAAATTGTAAACATTCTGATTAACATACAAAATTTAATGAGTCTGTTTTGATGGGAAATCTTGAAAATAATGGAAGTGTATAGAACTGTTGTCAAATATTTAATTTAATTAATGAATTTCTATCATTGATAGTTGTATTTCACATTAAATAATTATTATTTAACTCATATTCATTTTCTTTTCTTCTTTATAAAATGAAAATATCCTTAGGAATCATTAAAGAAAAGTAAAAGTGAATTGAATTATACTCTTTCTTCACAGACTAAGAAACAGAATGAAAAGACATGTATTTAAATAAATAGCATTATTATTTTGATATACTTGAAATAGGTGCTCAGTCATATCCAACTGTTGGTGACCCCATGGTCTGTCCTTGGTATTCTCCAGGGAAGAATACTGGAGTGTGGTTGCCATTTGCTTTTCCAGGAGATCTTCCCAACCCAGGGATTGAACCTGGATCTTTGGCAATGCAGGCTGATTCTTTACCATCTGAGTTACCAGGGAAGACCCTTAATTGAAACAAGAAAACTCAGGAAAAAAAAAAAAAATGGAGTCCATAGAACAAACTCACTCAAGAAACTTTTACTATCTTGTCCATGAATATTAGTTAGGTGTCATCTTTTGTCATTTATTGTCTCCCATTTCAAATTTTTAACAATGAATTGTTTGCACTGTCCCCACACAGATGTACTTTCCTAAAATGTTTCTCTGCCTTTTTGTCCCAGCTAGCCTTAGTCTACATTTTTTTTTCCTTCCAAGTGATTTATTAAAATCTTTAAGTCCACTATGTAAATAATTTCTATGTAGCTGACTTTTCCTTTAAGTTTAGAGCTTTCTTGTCTTCTGGAGTGGAGTGATCTTTCCAAAATATATCTTTCTAAAATCATATCTTTACTTATAATTTAAAAAGTAGTTATAAACTGCAAACCACTTGAAAATTCTAAGGGAATGGTTGAATTTATTATGCTAATACTCTAATATGGAACTAGCATGCCACTATTTCACCTGGAATAATAGTTATAATATTTCATTAAATTGTCACACTAAGTAAAAAGGAATAAGTGTAATATTAATTTTTAAAACCAACATTTATGTGGTTATGAGCATAAATAAAGGTTAGAAAATACATTTACCAGGTGATGGTGGTTACATGACAGGACAGGGTGTGAATGGTACGTGTGGAGTTGAGAATTATTTTCTTTTCCATATGTAGAAGACAAGCAGCCTCTCAAAGCTGAAGAAAAGGTCAGCTATATATAAGCTGGATTTCTCTGGTGGCTCAGATGGTAAAGTATGTGTCCACAGGGTGGAAAACCCAGATCTGATGCAGACTACAATCTCTGATCCAAGATTTTCAAGACACCAGTACAGAATAAAAACAAAGAAAACCATAGCTGGGTACATCATAAGCAAGTAAAAGAAAACTGAAGGTTAAAAAGTAAAACTCTTTAAAACTGTCGTGGGAGTGTATACTTTCCTCGGTTCTGTCTCGTCTCAACAAAAATTTGAAGTGACAGATGGACCAGTGTAAAAGCTCCGTGTGATTTTCTTGGATAGACCAGTGTTTACAGCTCCGTGTTACAGCTCAGTTTTATTTAGAAACCAAAGGAGAATACATTCTGCAGATGTGAAGGTGGGCTGAGCCTAAAAAAAGAGAAGCCCCCAGCCCAATTTTGGCTCTTCTTTTTACGTTTTTTTTTTCTCCTCCCCTGGGCCTGCTCTATATAAATAGGGCTAGCCAAGATTGCTGTTTGTATTACCTGAATTCCTCACTTCAGTTCTTGGACTGTCCTTTGCACTATTTTTGTGGGCTTCTTTGTCTTTTAGCCACTGCCATTCTTGAATCCTTTCTCCTATTCTAACTACCTAACAAAACAGAGTAAAAAAGAAATCACATAGAAGACGTAATGATAATGGCAGAATTCAGAACATGCATAACAAAAGACAGTAGAATGATTACATTAATGTGCTGAAAGGGAACNGTCATTTTCTTCTCCAGGGTAAAGTATTTAATAGAGATCTATCAAATATTGGGACTAGTATTACTATGACTTGGAAGAAACCAGAGTAGAATCATTTAAATGAGATGCAAAAAGAAGTTTCTGAAAGAAGAGATCACAACTGGAAAAATATAAAAGAACATAATATGTTGCATATAGTCTATTTTTTTTCTGGAATGTGGAACGTTGATATCTTACGGAAGAGTATGGTAGATGGAATATAAGAGACTGAAAGTGAAAGTGAAATTGCTCAGTCGTGTCCAACCCTTTGTGACCCCATGGACTGTAGCCTATCAGGCTCTTCTGTCCATGGGATTTTCCAGGCAAGAGTGCTGGAGTGGATTGCATTTCCTTCTCCAGGGAATCTTCCTGACCCAGGACTCGAATCCAGGTCTCCTGCATTACAGGCAGACGCTTTACCATCTGAGCCATGAGGGAAGCTCCATAAGAGATTGAGACCACTCCAAAATTCCATTTGTATGTTTGATTACATAATCCTATCAATAACCTCAAATATGCAGATGACCCCATCCTTATGGAAGAAAGTGAAGAGGAACTAAAAAGCCTCTTGATGAAAATGAAAGTAAAGAGTGAAAAGGTTGGCTTAAAGCTGAACATTCAGAATATGAAGACATTGGCATCTGGTCCCACCACTTCATGGGAAATAGATGGAGAAACAATGTCAGACTTCATTTTTTTGGGCTCCAAAATCACTGCAGATGGTGACTGCAGTCATGAAATTAAGACAAAGTTATGATGAACCTAGGTAGTATATTGCAAAGCAGAGACATTGCTTTGCCAACAAAGGTCCATCTAGTCAAGTCTATAGTTTTCCCAGTGGTCATGTATGGATGTGAGAGTTGGACTGTGAAGAAAACTGAGCACCAAAGAATTGATGCTTTTGAACCGTGGTGTTGGAGAAGACTCTTGAGAGTCGCTTGGACTGCCAGAAGGTCCAACCAGTCCATTCTGAAGGAGATCAGCCCTGGGATTTCTTTGGAAGGAATGATGCTAAAGCTGAAACTCCAGTACTTTGGCCACCTCATGCGAAGAGTTAACTCATTGGAAAAGACTCTGATGCTGGGAGGGATTGGGGGCAGGAGGAGAAGGGGATGACAGAGGATGAGATGGCTGGATGGTATCATGGACTCGATGGACCTGAGTTTGAGTGATATCTGGGAGTTGGTGATGGACAAGGAGGCCTGGCATACTGCGATTCATGGAGTTTCAAAGAGTCAGACACGATGGAGCAACTGAACTGAACTGAACAGAATCCAAGATTTAGAGCAGAATATGGGCACTGGCTGCAGAGATTTTAAAGTAACTCTATGTTAAGTTGTCTGTTGCAACTGAGGCTGGGACTGGTGCAGTGAGACCCATGATTCAATTTGCCATAAAGTAGAAGTAGATGACAGAAGTAGATGACAGTAGATGACAGTGGTTGAAGATTTAAATAAAATGGAAGCCCAAGGATTTGTAATAGCATCCACCAACACAAGCACAATTTTTCTCCAACGGTGAAAACCACCGGAATTTTTGATAGGATGTCTAATCGCCTCCCAAATATTTAAAACCTACTTCATAGAAACTTGTAGCAAAAGGAATTTTGTAGATGTGATTAAATTAAGGGTATTGAGGTAGTGAGATTACCCCTATGTGCCATAAATATAGTCAAATGTTTTTATAAGAGGAATTCAGAGTTTGATTTGATTACAGAACAGAAGACAATGTGGGAACTGAAGCAAGAATCTATGCTGCTGTCTTTGATGATGAAGAAAAGAGTCATGAGTCAAAGAATATAAGAAACGTAGCTGAAAGCCAGAAAAGTAATGAAATTGATCTTCCCAGAGTCTTTCTAGAGGGAACCTGGCACTTCTGTCACTTTGATTTCAGCCCAGGGAAACTGATTTTGGATGACCCTAAAAAGTGTAAACATTTCAAGAGAAATGTGCTGTTTTAAGGTCCCAAGTTTGGGGTCATTTGTTAAAAAAGGCACGGGACACTAAAGCACCCCCCCCCTTTTTGTTAATGGAAGAAGAATGGGCATTGACTGGATTCTGAGGAAATGTGGCCACCCAGTAGTATGGATGAACAGCAAAAAATTTGAAGTTATTAGTGAAAGAGAATTGATGACAAAATAAGGTCGCTTATTCAGAATAAGTTGAGGCTGGTAGCTGGGGCTGTGAAAGTAAGATTCAGAGAGAAGGGAAAGGCCGTGGGGTCTGCAGAGAGTCGGACACAACTGAGCTATTTTCACTTTCACTTTACTGAGTTTAAAGGAGGCTAAATGAAAGGAGGAACTGATAGATCTGAAGGAGTAATTTTTATAGTAACCAGGCATTATTAGGATTTTAGAATCCACAGATAGAGCTGAGCATGAGGCAGTGTAGAGGAGCTGAGGCTCTCAGACAGAACTGCTGAGTCCTGAGTATTCTATTCTTAGTTCTTCTGTCTCTTTTCCCTCTCAGTTCACCCTCAGATAAACCTCAAAGTAGCAAAAAAATATTATGCAATGACTAAAAAGTTGGAGTTGTGCATTGAGTTTTATTTATTCACTTATTAAATATTATTTTACAGTATTTGGGATATTATCTCTATTTTACTATTATAAAAATGAGTATGTAAGAAAAAAATTTGTAATAGTAAAATCATAAATAAACTGACTATCAGTTTGTATAGGAATGCAGAAATAACTGTTGGTCTATTTTGTTTGTATACAATTTGGTGTTAATTTATTAATCCAATTCATTATATGAGCATTCATTTTCCTAAATTTTGGGTCTTCCCTTTCTGCTCCTTAAGGCAATAATACCAGGAGAAAATTGGCATCATCTTTCCATTCTTATAATGTATTAACATATAAAAAAGAGATTGAGAGGAGACTAAGAAGATTTATGATACTAGCAAGATTTATAAAAGATCAGCAGGAGGTAAATAGTACTAAAATAAGTCCTTTAATAAAATGAGTCCTCTTAGTCTTTTGAAGCCTTTGAATCCAGTTTTTTGTGACTCATCCCAGTAATTACTGCAAGGTAAGTTATCATACCCTAAGACACAACTGAATTGTTCTCCATCAAATGTAATATAGAAAGTTCTGTGCCACATGTTATACATTTCTAAGATTTTTAGATAGGCTTCTTTTGGTCACATATGTATCTATTATAATGCAATTCTCCACAGGTTATGGAACTTTGCCCACAGGCATCATGGGATTATTTACAAAATATCCAATAGAATAGTTAGATTTAGCAATATAACTCCTGGAAAATAATAATGAATTTTCTGATTATTTTTAACAAATGAGGCTTACATTTTAATTTTCACAGTACTGGGAAATAAGCTACTCTAACTTAACCCATTCTCAAAGTTGAGACAGGAATTGTTCATCCTATAAAGTTAGCACATTTTATAGGAACTTATTATTAGTTTGGGTTGTTTAACCCAGAGACTGTGCAGCAAGGAAGTGTGTATTTTTAAAGAAAATATGTTTAGTATATTACAAGAGTAATGTATTCTGTTGCAAAACTTTCTAAAAATATAAAAGTGTAGAACATGGAAAGTAACTCGGTAGTCCTCTAGGCTGTAACCAGCAACGATTATTTGATAACATTTTCTCATTCAAAATCAACATTAGTCTTACACATTTTGTCTTGAAATTTGTTTCATTTATTAGTTATAAGAAACTGTTTATAGATATTTTGCAACTCTTTAATATTCCAAACTATATATAATTATAATTCATGCTTTACTAACATAGAACACATTTCTAATTATTTTTTTCTCTTCGTCAAGTTAAATTTTATGAACTGAAGTTGACTTGGAATATTATGTCCTCACATTGTACTCTAACTTCACTAAATTTTTGTGTTTGGACTTGCAGATATTTTCCACTGAATATTTTACTACTCTGTAAAGGGAATAATGAAACACATTTAGCATTTCAAACTTCAATTGATTTTATTGTTAAGTCAAATAAGATTAAACATAAAAAAAAATAAAGTGTATGATCTACCTTTTCCTTTTGTTTATTTCTTGGTACACTTATAATTTGGAAGTTTTATGTGTTTGGTCCAGTTAAATGTTGAATCATATTCATATATATCATGTGGAAGCATACTTGTGGATTGGTCATAACTGAAGTCACAGTTTTAACATATTTTAAATTTTAATTTATTCTAACATACTCCCTTCTTTCAAAAACAGCAACACCCATAGATTTTGGGGTCTCATTCACTTAATAATGTTCAGTTAATTCCTATATATTATTTGGGTTCCAAAATCACTGCTGATGGTTATTGCAACCATGAAATTAAAAGATGCTTGCTCCGTGCAAGGAAAGCTGTAACAAATCTAGACATCACATTAAAAAGCAGAGACATCACTTTGTGGACAAAGTTGCATATAGTCAAAGCTATGGTTTTGACTATATGCAACTTTGAAGTATTTATAATGTGTGTATTTAACATATATATATGTATACATATAATATATATATTATATATATAGTTGTTTTCGTTCAGTTGCTAAACTATGTCCGATTCTTTGTGACCCTTGATAGCTTTGGGCTTCCCTGATAGCTCAGTTGATAAAGAATCCACCTGCAAAGCAGGAGACCCTGGTTTGATTCCTGGGTTGAGAAGATCCCCTGGAGAAGGGATAGGCTACCCACCCCAGTATTCTCGGGCTTCCCTTGTGTCTCAGCTAGCTGGTAAATTATCCACCTGCAATGCAGGAGACCTGGGTTCGATCCCTAGGTTGGGAATATCCACTGGAGAAGGAAACAGCTACCCATTCCAGTATTCTGGCCTGAAGAATTCCATGGGGTCTCAAAGAGTTGGACTTGGCTGAGTGACTTTCACTTCACTTCACTTCACTTTGCTACCCCATGGACTGCAGAATGCCAGGCTCCTCTATCCTTCACTATTTCCTGGAGTTTGCTCAAATTCATGTCTATTGAGTTGGTGGTGCTATCTAACCATCTCATCCTCTGCATCCTTTTCTCCTTTTGCTTTCAATCTTTCCCACCATCAAGATTTTTTCCAATGAGTCAGCTCTTCATATCAGGGGGTAAAAGAATTTGATCCTTGCAAATTCAAGGACTGATCAGCATCAGTCCTTGCAAAAAATATTCAAGGTTGATTTCCTTAGGGTTAACTAGTTTGATCTCCTTGCTGCCCAAGGGATTCTTAACAGTTTTCAGCACCAGTTTGAAAGCATCAATTTTTTGTCACTCAATCTTTTTTATGGTCCAACTCTTATATTTGTAAATGACTACTGGAAAAACCATAGTTTTGAGTATATGCAACTTTGTCGACAAAGTGATGTCTCTGCTTTTTAATGTGATGTCTAGATCTGTTATAGCTTTCCTTGCACAGAGCAAGCATCTTTTAATTTCATGGTTGCAATAACCACCAGCACTGATTTTGGAACCCAAGAAAATAAAATCTGTCACTGCTGCCACTTTCCCCCTTCTACTTGCCGTGAAGTGATGGGACTGGATGTTATGATCTTAGTTTTCAGAATGTTGAGCTTTAAGCCAAACTTTTTCACTCTCCTCTTTCACTTTCATCAAGAGGCTCTTTAGTTTTTCTTCAATTTCTGCCATTAGAGTGGTGTCATCTGCATATCTGAGGTTGTTGATATTTCTCCTGGCAATCTTGATTCCAGCTTGTGCTTCATCCAGCCAGGCATTGTGCAAGATGTACTCTGCATATACATTAAATAAGCCAAGGTGACAATATATAGCTTTCACATACTCCTTTCCCAATTTTGAACTGGTGAGTTACATTGATTCTGTTGTTTCTTTACATGATTTCAAAATTGGGAGAGTTCCTGTTGTTGATATATTTCACAGGGTATATGTAATAATTTATGTATGAAATATAATGCAAATTTATGTTCTTGATGAATGAACAGGGAATGATTGCGAGACATCTGGATGACATAAAAGTGAAAGAGTAGAGCAACAGAGAGTTGACAAGATATTAAAAAAAGGAGATTTCATAAGAAATGTAATAGTTTGAATGTAGAAGCTAAAATATTATAAACCTTACTCTACAGTTCATGACATATAGGGTATGGAGAAAATATGTTTAGAGAAGTAATACTAATAATGACTTTAATACTAATTTTATAATTGGCACTGTGCTAAGAGATTAGTGCTTATTTTTTACATTCACCAACAATAGTGAATTAAGTGTTACCATTACCCATATTTACAGATTAGTAAAAAGAAATTTCTTAAATTCAGTTGGCCAAAATCAAATGGCAAAATCAGCAACCTTGACAGTCAAATGCAGGAAGTGTGTCTATAAGCTGATTTATTTTCCTTTCTGTTACTACTGAGCTTTAGTCACCATGCCCAGCATTCCATTTCATTATTAGTATTTGAACCAAAAATAAGTAAAAATGTAAATTTATGTATGTAGATATATAACTAAAATTATAGAGATATGACATTGGTCCTGATTTTATGTTGTTCCTTCTCAACATAAGGTTTGAAGGTGCTTAGGTACTAAAATGTTCCTTCTAGGTTTCCTTAATATCTACATTGGCAGTATGGCTTTTTAGTGGCTAGAGGTAGAGTTTCGTAGATGGATTCTTTTTCTGGTCCTGAAAACCCATTAATGACATATATTCTATTAATTCCACACACTCATTGAATGAGAAAAATGAATCCTGACACACTTCAGTTTTGAAAAATACAGCAAAAATATCATGTTTTCTGATTTTTCCATCTGCATTTTAGAATTTCCATAGTACATAAACCTATGTATCTATATATTTCTATATCTGCCAATCTACCTATCTTAGTAAATTTAGATTGTGTTATTTTCCCTTTGATTTCCATCCTCACCTTTTGATTTAAAACTTGAAAAAGAGCCACAAGGACGTTGCAAGAGAAATTGTCTTCTTGGTATTCCTAGTTTGGAACAGAAGTTAAAATATACTAAATCTCACAAGAAAGTCTGCTTAATGACATTTACAGCTCGATTTTACTGATTCAGAAGGTTTGAATAAGCTTCAGATAAGCATCAAAGTTTATTCAGGGTGAACTTGAATTCTGAAACTTCTAAAGTTCCATCATCGATAATTCTACATTACTTTTGAAGATGTTAGCCATCGCATCCCAGTGGAAATTCTGGTTTGCCATTGTACCTCACAGTCAAGGATGAATAAGGTCACGTATTAGCTACTTTATTAAAAGCATGAGATAAGGGCAGGCTGAGAGGAAAGTTCCTTAAGAACTCAAAGATGGAAAGAAGTGGGAAGATGTCTTAATAATGACTAGGTCGTATAAGGTCATGGGACTTCCCTTGTAGCTCAGTCGGTAAAGAATCGGCCTGCAGTGCAGGAGACCTGGATTTGATCTCTGGGTTGGGAAGATCCCCTGGAGAAGGAAATGGCAACCCACTCTAGTATCCTGGCCTGGAAATTTCATGGACAGAGGAGCCTGGTTGTCTGCAGTCTATTGTGTTGCAAAGAGTCTGGGACGACTGAATGACTAACAATTACTTACTTAGTATAAGGTCATGCAGTTCACCTACTATATTTAAAAACTATTTATTATTTAAAGTAATAATGATACTAATTAGTTAAATGTAACTATGTCAATGGAATTGATATTTTTATCTGTACAGACTAAGTCAGTAAATCAGTATTTGGAAGAGTATATATATGTATAAGTATATATAATAAAATAGCATACACATTAAAATTAATTTTATACATACAACTATTTTAATGGACTAAATTAAATATTAATATTAATGAAAACTTTATCTAATACAAATGTATATATGTAATGTATAATACTCTGTGCATTAGGGTATTTCAGAACAAGTCTGAGGGACAGTTAATCTAGGAGTAATTAAATACTTGCATAAAATTTGAGGGTTATGCCCACCTTTATGATCTTCACAACTAAATTTATTTAAAACCCTCTCAACAAAGAAGAGTCAACTGATAAAACTGTCTCAAATTTAAGTTCTTAAACTTTGGTACACCTTAATGGAAAACAATTTCTTCATCTTGATTTTCTGTTTTTAAGTTTATAAAACAGTAAGTGATAAAAAGATAAATCATCCACAATGGTTTCTTAGTTATTCTTAATTACATTTTTCCCATATACTAATTAGTTTTCTAAGTTGCTTAGACTAATCTCAGGAGCACAGAGACAATTTTCTATACTACATTTTTATTAAGCTCAATACACTGCATGCAATTTTCAAATAGATTTATAGGAATTATTAAGAACAGCTTAATGTGTGCATGTTCTTGTCTTTTTATTTTCTCTTTGAAAGAGAATCTTAGGATCCTGCTATTTTTTCTTTCTAGTATAGCAAACTAACATCTGTGCAATTATACAAACCTGCAAATTACTTTTTTCCTTGTGAGCTAATTGCTTCAAAACTATAATGGAAAAAGATTTCAAAACCTAAATGCAAAGCAATGTTAGGTAAAATTAAATTGTAAACATTCTGATTAACATACAAAATTTAATGAGTCTGTTTTGATGGGAAATCTTGAAAATAATGGAAGTGTATAGAACTGTTGTCAAATATTTAATTTAATTAATGAATTTCTATCATTGATAGTTGTATTTCACATTAAATAATTATTATTTAACTCATATTCATTTTCTTTTCTTCTTTATAAAATGAAAATATCCTTAGGAATCAT
The DNA here is from genome assembly GCA_006410735.1 of Raphicerus campestris. Classification (NCBI taxonomy): domain Eukaryota; kingdom Metazoa; phylum Chordata; class Mammalia; order Artiodactyla; family Bovidae; genus Raphicerus; species Raphicerus campestris. The sequence goes on along the minus strand of SJYW01046104.1, from coordinate 146,457 downwards.
TAAAGAAAAGTAAAAGTGAATTGAATTATACTCTTTCTTCACAGACTAAGAAACAGAATGAAAAGACATGTATTTAAATAAATAGCATTATTATTTTGATATACTTGAAATAGGTGCTCAGTCATATCCAACTGTTGGTGACCCCATGGTCTGTCCTTGGTATTCTCCAGGGAAGAATACTGGAGTGTGGTTGCCATTTGCTTTTCCAGGAGATCTTCCCAACCCAGGGATTGAACCTGGATCTTTGGCAATGCAGGCTGATTCTTTACCATCTGAGTTACCAGGGAAGACCCTTAATTGAAACAAGAAAACTCAGGAAAAAAAAAAAAAATGGAGTCCATAGAACAAACTCACTCAAGAAACTTTTACTATCTTGTCCATGAATATTAGTTAGGTGTCATCTTTTGTCATTTATTGTCTCCCATTTCAAATTTTTAACAATGAATTGTTTGCACTGTCCCCACACAGATGTACTTTCCTAAAATGTTTCTCTGCCTTTTTGTCCCAGCTAGCCTTAGTCTACATTTTTTTTTCCTTCCAAGTGATTTATTAAAATCTTTAAGTCCACTATGTAAATAATTTCTATGTAGCTGACTTTTCCTTTAAGTTTAGAGCTTTCTTGTCTTCTGGAGTGGAGTGATCTTTCCAAAATATATCTTTCTAAAATCATATCTTTACTTATAATTAAAAAAGTAGTTATAAACTGCAAACCACTTGAAAATTCTAAGGGAATGGTTGAATTTATTATGCTAATACTCTAATATGGAACTAGCATGCCACTATTTCACCTGGAATAATAGTTATAATATTTCATTAAATTGTCACACTAAGTAAAAAGAAATAAGTGTAATATTAATTTTTAAAACCAACATTTATGTGGTTATGAGCATAAATAAAGGTTAGAAAATACATTTACCAGGTGATGGTGGTTACATGACAGGACAGGGTGTGAATGGTACGTGTGGAGTTGAGAATTATTTTCTTTTCCATATGTAGAAGACAAGCAGCCTCTCAAAGCTGAAGAAAAGGTCAGCTATATATAAGCTGGATTTCTCTGGTGGCTCAGATGGTAAAGTATGTGTCCACAGGGTGGAAAACCCAGATCTGATGCAGACTACAATCTCTGATCCAAGATTTTCAAGACACCAGTACAGAATAAAAACAAAGAAAACCATAGCTGGGTACATCATAAGCAAGTAAAAGAAAACTGAAGGTTAAAAAGTAAAACTCTTTAAAACTGTCGTGGGAGTGTATACTTTCCTCGGTTCTGTCTCGTCTCAACAAAAATTTGAAGTGACAGATGGACCAGTGTAAAAGCTCCGTGTGATTTTCTTGGATAGACCAGTGTTTACAGCTCCGTGTTACAGCTCAGTTTTATTTAGAAACCAAAGGAGAATACATCCTGCAGATGTGAAGGTGGGCTGAGCCTAAAAAAAAGAAGAGAAGCCCCCAGCCCAATTTTGGCTCTTCTTTTTACGTTTTTTTTTTCTCCTCCCCTGGGCCTGCTCTATATAAATAGGGCTAGCCAAGATTGCTGTTTGTATTACCTGAATTCCTCACTTCAGTTCTTGGACTGTCCTTTGCACTATTTTTGTGGGCTTCTTTGTCTTTTAGCCACTGCCATTCTTGAATCCTTTCTCCTATTCTAACTACCTAACAAAACAGAGTAAAAAAGAAATCACATAGAAGACGTAATGATAATGGCAGAATTCAGAACATGCATAACAAAAGACAGTAGAATGATTACATTAATGTGCTGAAAGGGAACAAAAGCCTGTCATTGAAAAATTCTATATCCTGCAAACACATCCTTTCAAAATGAAGGGAAAAGATGGCATTTTCCAATACAGGAAAAGTGATATACTCTTTGCTGGCAAGTGTAAGTGTTAGGCACTGAGCTGTGTCCAGTGCTTTGGGATCCCACTAACTGGAGCCCACCAGGCTCCTCTGTCTGTGGAATTCTCATGGCGAATAGAAGGAGAAGTGGAAACATTGACAGATTTTGTTTTCTTGGGCTCCAAAATTGCTGCAGATGGTGACTGCAGTCATGAAATTAATACACACTTTTTCCTTGAAAGGAAAGCGCTGACAAAGTTAGAGATACATTGAAATACAGCGACATCACTTTGCCGGCAAACTCCATGTAAGTCAAAGCTATGGTTTTCCTGTACTCATGTATGGATGTGAGTGAGTAGGTGTTCACTCAGTAGTGTTCAACTCTTTGAGACTCCATGGATGTAGCCCACCAGGGTCCACTNGAAAAGATGGCATTTTCCAATACAGGAAAAGTGATATACTCTTTGCTGGCAAGTGTAAGTGTTAGGCACTGAGCTGTGTCCAGTGCTTTGGGATCCCACTAACTGGAGCCCACCAGGCTCCTCTGTCTGTGGAATTCTCATGGCGAATAGAAGGAGAAGTGGAAACATTGACAGATTTTGTTTTCTTGGGCTCCAAAATTGCTGCAGATGGTGACTGCAGTCATGAAATTAATACACACTTTTTCCTTGAAAGGAAAGCGCTGACAAAGTTAGAGATACATTGAAATACAGCGACATCACTTTGCCGGCAAACTCCATGTAAGTCAAAGCTATGGTTTTCCTGTACTCATGTATGGATGTGAGTGAGTAGGTGTTCACTCAGTAGTGTTCAACTCTTTGAGACTCCATGGATGTAGCCCACCAGGGTCCACTATACATTGGATTCTCCAGGCAAGAATACTGGAGTGGGTGACCATTTCCTTCTCCAATGGATGTGAGGGTTGGACCATAAAGAAGGCTGAGTATCAAAGGNCATGATTTTTAGTGCAGAGGATGACCTGAAATAAATAGTTGTAAAATGGATAAATAATATATTGGTGACAACCTGAAAAAAAAGTTGCCTACTTTTTATTTATGAACAAATTAATTAGGTTAAAAAATAGACTCAAAATTGAGTAATGATTTATTTAAAATAGATATAAGTATGTTATAGGATCTTATAGGATCTTGCATTGTATAATGGATTCCATTAATGTTTCACATTCAATTATTGAACACATATGTATGTCAGACATTTTACTAAGTACTAAAATAAGATGAATAGGAGAGTTTCTTCCCCTAAGACATTGACTTTTTGTAGGGAAGGTAAGCCTAAATCATATAAACAAATATCTCTAAAATAATATAAATTCAGAATTAAATATTTGAATTTTTATAAATATTTATATTATGGAATAGTATATCAAAATAAAAGGCCTCTGATTTAACATAACTTAATTTTGCTTATATATTTATAAATATTAATATAGGTCTATATTTAATCAACTTGCTTCATAAATAGCCATGATATGTACAATTCTTTTTTTTTATTTTAGTGCTGATTATCAGTCTCTTTCTTACTCCTCCTAGAGAGGTTATTGGGGATTATTTGGGATGATGTTAGAGTATTTTTCCTTCGTGTCTGTACATGTGGTTCCAGGTCTATGCACTGCAATATTGCTTCGAATATTCATTGGTGCATAAATGACTTTAATTTCAGCATATATAATTCTTACTTATATTTAGACTTGCTTAAATTTCAGTCTTTGCAGTGCAAAGTTTGTTTACCACACACACTAATATGTCTTTCCTTCTATCGTACTTGGGGTAGGTTGGAAAACTGATAGAGTTTCTTTAGATCACAATGGCTGGATTGAAAGTAAACATTATAGAATTGTGCTTTATTTTGTTTCATTATTTTTAATTGAATTATTAGATGTTGATTTTGAGAATTTATATACCTTATGGCAGAAAGCGAAGAAGAACTAAAGAGCCTATTGATGAAAGTGAAAGTGAAAGAGGAGAGTGAAAAAGTTGGCTTAAAACTCAAGATTCAGAAAGCTATGATCATGGCATACAGTCCCATCACTTCATGACTAAAAGATGGGGAAACAATGAAAACAATGAGAAACTTTATTTTCTTGGGCTTCAAAATCACTGCAGATGGTGACTGCAGCCATGAAATTAAAAGACGCTTGCTCCTTGAAAGAAAAGAGCAACCTAGATGCATATTAAAAAGCAGAGACATTACTTTACCAATAAAGGTCCATCTAGTCAAAGCTATGGTTTTTCCAGTAGTCATGTATAAGAGTTGGATTATAAAGAAAGCTGAGTGTGGAAGAATTGATGCTTTTGAACTGTGGTGTTGGAGAAGACTTTTGAGAGTCCTTTGGACTGCAAGGAGATCCAACCAGTCCATCCTAAAGGAAATCAGTCCTGAATATTCATTGGAAGGACTGCTGAAGCTGAAGCTCCAATACTTTGGCCACCTGATGCGAAAAACTGATTCTTTGGAAAAGACACTGATATTGGGAAGGACTGAAGGCGGGAGCAGAAGGCAAAGACAGAGGTTGAGATGGTTGGATGGACTCACTGATGGGATGGACATGATTTTGAGTAAGCTCCAGGAGTTGGCGATGGACAAGGAAGCCTGGTGTGCTGCAGTCCATGAGGTCGCAGAGTCGGACACGACTGAGCAACTGAAGTGAACTGATGCTGAGTGTATTATTCTGAGGAGACCTTTTTAGGAAACAGATTTCTGCTAGGATTAATTATTTCATAATGAAATAAAAGGTTTTCAACTAATATTGGTTTCCTGGGAAACATTCAACCAAATTTTTTTTTTTTTTACTTAATGTCTTTTACATATATCTCTTTACCATCTGATTTTAACTTACTAATTGAATTTGTTGTAGTGGTGGAATCAAGAACATTCAGTTTAGGAAAAGAGGAATAAACTTGGAATAATACTTCAGGATCAAATGAAGCCAAACTTCATTTTAAATTATTGATTAACATTTAAATTTTGATATAGACCCCCTAGAGGGCTTCAGTTTATTTCTTTCATCATCTTCTGGTGGAATGCATTTAGTTTCATCTAGCTTCCTAGTACTTATTTGAGTTGTATCAGTGCCCTATGTTGAATCTGGGGTCTCACAGGAACATGTTGTGACCTCCTGTGAAACTTGCTTTCTGCTTTATTTTATGTTCATCTTATGGATGAAGTAACAAAGTACTAATTTTTTACTATTTTATTTAATTTATTTTTTGGCCACACAAGGTCTTAGTTGTGGGATGCAGGAATTTTTCTTTTCCTTTTTCTTTAAGTTGCAGCATGTAGGATATAGTTCCCTGACAAGGGATTGATCTCAGGCCCCCTTGCTTTGGGAGTCTCAAAACAAGCCAACTACTGAGACACTAAGGAAGTCCTGCAAAGTGCTATTGAAAGTGGAGAAATTCGCATTAGGGAAGAAAGTTATTAAATTTCCAGATTTACTGAGGCCCTATTTACCATATATTTCAGATGCTAAAAACAAAATGTTTTTCTTCCTTTTTTTTTAGAGAACTAACAATTATTAATTTCTTTTGTACCACTTAGCTAAGTAATGATTGTCTTTTAGACTTGATATGAATTTATCAAAGCTTAAATCAAAATCAGTATACCAATATCAGCCCAAGTCTAATATATTTGAGCACTTTTAACAGTTGAAGGATTTTGACTTTGTTGACTATTGGAAGACTGGCATGTAGGTCAGGGTCTAGCATCATGACCATAACAATTTAGGATCAGGATCACTTCCTTAATTTTAGCATTAAAGTGAGGAAGGTGGAAGATGTAGACTATATGTCATTCTGAAAATCCGAGCTTTCTCTCTAAATCTTCAAAGTTGATTCTGCTTCTGCTTTTCAAAATATGTAATAAAATACTACAATAGGAATTTTCTATAAGTCTCTTTTTCCTTTTAAGCATGTTTATCTTTTAAGTTTCTATACTTTCTTTAGCATAAGATATATTTTTAAAGATATAAACTATTTTAAAATCTAACATACACTCACATTTTTTAATAGTGACAAAATATTTATTCTTGCTTAGTCACTAATTTGTGTCCAACTCTTGCGACCCCATGGTCTGTACCACCATGCTCCTCTGTCCATGGTATTCTCCCAGATAAGAATACTGGAGTGGGTAGCCATTCCCTTCTCCAGAGTATCTTTCTGACCCAGGGATGAAATTAATGTCTCCTGCGTTGTCAGACAATTTTTTTAACACTGGGGCAGCCACCTGGGAATCCCAGTGACAAACGTATTTTTCTTATTATATCCCCTATTAAGTTTGTGTGTCTCAAAATTAAGTTGGAAACAGGGTAAAATTACTATTCCTTCAGCTTAATGCAAACCCACAGTCAACATGTTTATCAAGAGAGGAATAATAAGAGCACTTATTAGGTTTGTGTTTGTGCACACTAAATGGCAAATATTAGACTTATGGGGCAGAACAAGATAAATACAAAAATTAAAATGTTTTACACTAGGTTCTAGTCTGCTTTGGCTGCTATGACAAAAATATCATAAGCTGGGGTAGCTTATAAATAAAATAAATTTAAGTCATGTACTTCTTGAGACTGGTAATTCCAAGATCAAGGTGCCAGAAGCTATGCCTGGAGATATGCACAAGGCTATGCCTTGGTTGATACACAATCTTTTTGTTGTGTCTTCATATGGTAAAAGTGGGCAAGGAGCTGTCTGGAATCTCTTTTGTAAGAGTCTCTTTAGAGTCTCTTTTGATCTTATTCAATATGATGCTATTTCATGACCTAATCATCTCTTAAAATCCCCATCCCTACATACATTGGTTATTAAATTTCAGCATATGAATTTGGACAGTTGAGGGGTGGCAAAAATATTCAGTCTTTAGCATAGTGACTAAAGAATACTGTATGACATCTTTTCCATACTTTTCCACAGGAAAGGATGCAATGCAAAGAGAAAGAAATACTGGAAATTTCCAAGGTCTGAGTTTTAGTCTTAGGTCTTCATATGCTGCTCTCATTTTGTTGTAGCCACACTGTGTACCCTCTATTAACCACAAAGTCCTCATCGAGAAAATATATTTAGCAGCCCCAGGGACTATCCTTAAGGTCCTTTAAAGCCTCAAGATTTTTTGTTAAGTTGACAATAGATCAAAGAAGCATGAATCATGAATAGCTAAAATAACATGAAAATATATGATGATGTATATAAAGATCTGTGGATTGTTCCCATCATAAATAAATCATAAATTTTACATGTTAATTTTCCTTACTAGACCCTCACAAATATATATGCTGTTATTTATTTTGTAGTGTGGGAGAAATTAACAAAGCTTGAGTGCTACACACAGTGATAGATTTACAATATGTAAATACCATGTTGTGATTTATCATTCTTTGTGTGTGTGTGTGTGTGTGTGTATAATGACCCATAGTATTTTTCTTTCAAATTTTATTCTGAGCTACAATTATCTACACATACATGTGCATACATGCTTGATCTTTGGGTTACCGATAGTGATTATAAAGAATTTTGAAAATAAGTCCTTTCACAATCTCTCATGCAGTGAGTATGTGCTAGAGCAACTCACTATTGTAAGAGAGAGGATGTATCACATTGAGGTTCCATTAATTCCACACAGCACTGAAACACTGATAAAAAAGAAGGACAGGAATTAACAAATAACACATTTTACTATAGAAGGGCAAGTAGCACTCAAGTATGTTAGATAATATGGTCAGATATAATAACCTAATTTCCAACTTAGACAAGTTTTAATGAAAACTACGGATAGTTGCTCAGATAAGCCAGAGGAGAAATGAAGAACACGATTGAACACATTAATCCTTTCATTAAATTCAAGAATTTGAGTATTTTAAGATAAATCAGAATAAAGATAAATGCTGAAAGCCATATACCTTTCAATCAAAAAAAGGATTAGGACCTGACATTGAACTGAGAGAGAGCCTAATTTAAACATGCTAGCCCCTAAACTTTTGGAGCTCCCCGAGAACGAAGTTTTACTCATAAGAAGCACTTGCTCTGCATACTAGCCATGTTACATTGGTACTCATTCCTACAGAGTGTAACTTACCAATAATCACTTCTTTCTTTTGATTTCTTATAGACAATAAAGCATCCAGGGGCTGCAAATGATATCATTATTAACTCTTTGAGATAAGCCACTGCATCTTCTGAACTGTGGCAAAGCCCATAAAGCACCTAAGTAGATTTTTTTGTCTCTAGAAACTTATCAGTCAAGAAATGGTAGTCCTGTTAAACAGCTGACTCACATTAAAGAGTTTTATTACTTCCAAAAATGGTATCGTCTTATAACAGCTTACTGAATGTCCCTGCTACTAGAAATGTCAGTGAGTAAGATGTGACTAATACTGTTGTCAGAAAGCTCATATATTTCAAAGCCACTTGTTATTGTACCTTTTTTTGGGTACATACTGAGTGAAAGTTGCATTATTTTTTATCCATTTCAATAAGGAGATAAAGTTAAAGTTTATTTTTTAATTACAGTGCTTCATTAAATGCATTCTGAGTTAAATGAATCAAACTTATTAGCTTTTTTCTGTAACTTTATGTTGAAGTATTTAAGGTTACACTATAAGTGATCAAAAAATATCTAAGTGAGATGCTAAGTTGGCACATTTGACAGACCTAAGAATGACTTCTTTGATCAGCCTGTGTCTAGTTAAGTGTCCATACTTCAGATATGAAGATTCCAATACCCAGTTTGGATTAGAGGCGGAAAATGGTATTTTCCTATAGGCAATATTTCCTAAAGATCCTTTTATAGGTAATCATATAAATTTAAGGCCAGTTCTATATATACATGTCTGTGGTATTGTCACAACTCCTGGAATACTATGTTTGTGTGTATGTATATACAGTCAATATATAGTTGTACATTATTGTTCAATTGCTTAGTTGTGTCCAACTTTTTGGTGACCCCATGGACAGCAGCATGCCAGGCTTCTCTCTCTTCCACTATCTCCCGGAGTTTGCTCAAACTCACGTTCATTTAGTTGATGACTGAATTGCCATCCAACCATCTCAACCTCTATTGCCTGCTTCTCTTCCTCAAATTTTACCAGCACCAGGGTTTTTATAGTCAGTTGGCTCTTCACATCAGGTTGCCAAAGTATTTAGAACTTCAGGTTCAGTATTAGTCCTTCCAATGAATATTCAGGAATTAATTTAGGATTGACTGGTTTGATCTCCTTGTTGTCAAGCTTCTTCTCTTACAGCACACTTCAGAAGCATCAGTTCTTCAGTGCTCAGCCTTCTTTATGGTCCAACTCTCACATCCATATATGACTACTGGGAAAACCATAGCTTTGATGATATGTACCTTCATTGGCAAACTTTTATCTCTGCTTTTCAATATGCTGTCTTGGTCTATCAAAGCTTTTCTTGCAAGGAGCAAGTGTCTTTTCATGTCATGGCTGCAGTCACTGTTGTTAGTCATTTTGGAGCCCAAGAAAATAAAGTCTGTCACTGTTTCCATTTTTTCCCCATATATTTGCCATGAAGTGATGGGGCCAGGTGCTGTGATCTTAGCTTTTTGAATACTGAGTTTTAAGCCAACTTTTTCACTCACCTCTTTCACCTTCATCAAGAGGCTCTTTAGCTCTTCCTCACTTTCTGCCATTAAAGTAGTATTTGCATATCTGAGGTTATTGTTATTTCTCCCGGCAATCTTGATTCCAGGTTGTGCTTCATCCAGCCTGACATTTCGTATGATATACTCTACATTATCAGTTAAACAAGCAGGGTAACAATATACAGTATTGACCTACTCCTTTCCCATTTGGAACCAGTCTGTAGTTTCTCATCCCATTCTAACTGTTGTTTACTGACTTGCATATAGGTTTCTCAGGAGGCTGATAAGGTGGTCTGGTATTACTATCTCTTCAAGAATTTTCTACAGGTTTTTTTTTGTGTGTGTGTGTGATCCATACATTCAAAGGCTTTAGTGTAGTCAATGAAGCAGAAGCAGATGTTGTCTGCAATTCCTTTGCTTTTTCTATGATCCAGCGGATGTTGGCAATTTGATCTCTAGTTCCTCTGTGTTTTCCAAATACAGTTGGACATCTGGAAGTTCTTGGTTAAAATAACAAATATATGTTTGTTGTATATAAAATATATATTATATATAACACAAGTATATATTTGTTGTATACATAACCACGAAAATAGTGTCGAATAAAAGGCTCTATTTTCCTGTAAATTCTGGGCAATAGAGACTCAAAAGTACTAAGTCAAATGACCTATTTAATTTCCTCAGCCCGAAGTCTCCAGTTCATATTAACCAAAGACAGTGAACATTGATGCTATGTGATCCTAAAATCTTTTACAGTGCCTGGAAGTGTTACTTTGTAGAGCATAGATAATCTTATAATGTTTTTCTGAAGTTGGTTTATGTATTTGAATCATATTTCAATATGCTTATACTTGAGATAATGTATAACTTTCTCTGGAAAAAATTGTTTCTAAAATTTAGTACCAGAAATATCTCTCCTATACTCTATAGTGCCCTGTTTTCTATCTGGATATAATTTTAAAACTTTTAAAGATATGAATGGATCACTCCAAAGCCAAGTACAGTGGCTTCCTATGGAAAAATTGTCCCTATCCACTTGAAGAAAGTTACCTAACCCTGAAATCTGACAGATTAAAGCATACCTGAATATGACCTTTTTTTTAATAAGAGGCAAATTATATATCCTAGGGAAAAAGTGTCTGCTGTGTTACTGTGATTGATCTCTAGTTGTAGTCCGTCCTTAGACAGTAACTACTATACCATTTATATAAAACAAAGAAAGATTTCAAAGGAGGCCATGGAGGTGAGTAGTAATTGTCACATGATTGTGCAGAGACATCTCAAGTAATTTCCTGAGCCTCTGATGTATTGTGGTATCAGTCTTAATTTTCTCCTGCCATATCTGCTTCAACTAAAGAAAAGGAAAATTTATTAAGATCTCAAAGGAATTTAAAAATGATATCAAATATCCTATATTTAGCAAAGACGGTTTTATAAAAAAAATGAGGTGGCTTAAATTTTAGAACACAGGCTCAGCATAAGTCCTTTTAAAGTGTTTGCTCATCAGGTTATGTGTTCTGTTAATTTTTAAAGAATTCTTAGAGATTTTACATTGATTGGATTAAAATAAGCTATTTTAAATGAAGTAAAATGTATATAACATTCAGCTTTAAGCAATATTTTATGTAACTGCTTCCCTGCCAGTGAGAGTCAGTATTTAATTCTGAAAGTATGATATGGCAAATGATGCATTTATTATTAGCTCTTTCTAATACAGACAATATGAATAAAGAGTTGAGATTTTAAGTATGAGACTTCAGTTCTAGACCAATCTGTCACCACTATCTAGTTATGAAACATTAGTGAGTGAACAAGTGTCTCTAAGACTTTCATAAATCTTTTAACTGAATACATGCAATGGATAATATCTGAAATTCTGCTATCAGTAATGAACTTAATTTTAATATCTTAGGAATAATATAAAAAGATTGATTAAAATCATGTTAGGGAATGAATTTTCATTTCATATGTAGATATACACACATATACATATATGTATATATGTATTTATTTATTTCTATCCCTAATACCATGTCCCCACTAATACAAACATTTATTTGGAAAGAAATTTAGAAACACATATGCACACAGATTTATTGGTTAATGAGCTACCTGAATCTGCCAAAATAGGCATTTTATAAAAATATTTAGTTAAAATCAAACACTCTTCTTTCAACTTAATAGATACTGCCATCATATTTTTTGTTACTGAAGTGATGTAAGCATGCCTTCAGACTACTTTAAATGAAGAATATAAATGGTAGAATAAAACCCTGCTCTAGAGACCCTCTCTAGTAAGCTTTAAGGATAATAAGTTCAATTTTCTAAGGAAACATGTTCAGTGAAAAAATGTTGGATCAGATATCAATCTACAGCCTCTCACTTCCAAACCCAATATTATTTTTCCAGGTTTTGTGGAATCTGTACACATTTCTCTAGCTGGTGCATTGCTGGGCTATTCTTTTTTCTTTTTTATCCCTGAGTGATGTCACTTTGACTTTTCACTTTTATGCACTGGAGAAGGAAATGGCAATCCACTCCAGTATTCTTGCCTAAAGAATCCCAGGGATGGGGGAGCCTGCTAGGCTGCCATTTATGGGGTTGCACAGAGTTGGACATGACTAAAGTGACTTAGCAGCAGCAGCAGCAGTATTAACTTTTATTTCGGTAAATATTGATAAACACATAATTTGGGACCCTTTATTTTGTTAGTTTTTGTCTGTTTGCATTTAACTTTATTTTATATTTTATTATTGTTATTTTTATTGGTGTATAGTTGCTTTACAATATTGCATTACCTTCTGCTGTAGTGAGTCAGCCACACACAATCATCTATTCCCTCTTTTTTTTGGATTTCCTTCCCATTTAAATCACCACAGAGCGTTGAGTAGGGTTCCCTGTGCTTCATAGTAGATTCCCATTAGTTATCTACTTTATACATAGGAGCATATGCCAGTCCCAGTCTCCCAATCCATGCCATCACACTTTTATTTCAATAGATAGTATTAGAGTGACACAGTGAGGTGATAGGAGAAAGAAGGCCCTTCCTTCAGGTTGATCGCTGCCTCCATATTTTATTCAGTGCAGGAGGTGAGTCTTCGTGGTTCTCACTTCATAGACAGGTTTCCTTTTATAAACAGGTTCTGCCTCACTATCATTCACAGTAGCTGTGCCTATACTTTCAAACCATGCTTTTCCTACCTGGCAGGCTGTTTTACAGATGAAATGTATCCATCATCAGGCAACTGACTGTTCTTCATGAGGCTGCTTTTAGAGAAGGTGCCCCTGTGACCTCAGGCAACTGTCTCACCAAGTAACTTGCTTCTATAGATTAGCTCCCATGTGTTCACTTCCTCTGGCAATGGAAGACCATTTCTGTAGACCAGTACTGGCCTGCATCTTCTGGAAATCTTTTTCTGCCATTGGCCAACTGCCCCTCTCCCTCCGTCCATGCCTTCTTCAAAGAGTTTGAAATCTTGGTCTTGGCTGGAGGAACCTCTCCTAAGTGCTCAGTTTTTTATTGTNGTGGTACATATACACAATGGAGTATTACTCAGCCCTTAAAAAGAATAAGTTGGACTCAGTTCTAATGAGATGGATGAAACTGGAGCCGATTATACAGAGTGAAGTTAGCCAGAAAGAAAAACACCAATACAGTATACTGACACATATATATGGAATTTAGAAAGATAGTAATGATGACCCTGTAAGTGAGACAACATAAGAGACACAGAGGTATAGAACGGACTTTTGGCTTCTGAGGGAGAGGGAGAGGGTGGGATGATTTGGGAGAATAGCACTGAAACAAGTATACTATCATATAAGAAATGAAGCGCCAGTCTATGTTCAATACAGGATACAGGTTGCTTGGGGTTGGTGTACGGGATGATCCTGGGAGATGGTGTGGGATGGGAGGTGGGAGGGGGCTTCGGCCTTGGGAGATCGTGTACACCTGTTGCTGATTCATGTCAATGTATGGCAAAACCAATACAGTATTGTAAAATAGAATAAAGTATTAAATTAAAATAAAAAATAAAAAGTTAAAAAAAAGAAAGGGAATGTATCAACACTCAGTGTAGCACACTAAATAATATTTGTTCCCAAAGAAGGGATATTTCTAATCAATTTGCTAGAGGTTGTTAAAATTGGTGTGAAAATCAAAATATGATAAATATACAATCATGATTTTTAGTGCAGAGGATGACCTGAAATAAATAGTTGTAAAATGGATAAATAATATATTGGTGACAACCTGAAAAAAAAGTTGCCTACTTTTTATTTATGAACAAATTAGTTAGGTTAAAAAATAGATTCAAAATTGAGTAATGATTTATTTAAAATAGATATAAGTATGTTATAGGATCTTATAGGATCTTGCATTGTATAATGGATTCCATTAATGTTTCACATTCAATTATTGAACACATATGTATGTCAGACATTTTACTAAGTACTAAAATAAGATGAATAGGAGAGTTTCTTCCCCTAAGACATTGACTTTTTGTAGGGAAGGTAAGCCTAAATCATATAAACAAATATCTCTAAAATAATATAAATTCAGAATTAAATATTTGAATTTTTATAAATATTTATATTATGGAATAGTATATCAAAATAAAAGGCCTCTGATTTAACATAACTTAATTTTGCTTATATATTTATAAATATTAATATAGGTCTATATTTAATCAACTTGCTTCATAAATAGCCATGATATGTACAATTCTTTTTTTTTATTTTAGTGCTGATTATCAGTCTCTTTCTTACTCCTCCTAGAGAGGTTATTGGGGATTATTTGGGATGATGTTAGAGTATTTTTCCTTCGTGTCTGTACATGTGGTTCCAGGTCTATGCACTGCAATATTGCTTCGAATATTCATTGGTGCATAAATGACTTTAATTTCAGCATATATAATTCTTACTTATATTTAGACTTGCTTAAATTTCAGTCTTTGCAGTGCAAAGTTTGTTTACCACACACACTAATATGTCTTTCCTTCTATCGTACTTGGGGTAGGTTGGAAAACTGATAGAGTTTCTTTAGATCACAATGGCTAGATTGAAAGTAAACATTATAGAATTGTGCTTTATTTTGTTTCATTATTTTTAATTGAGTTATTAGATGTTGATTTTGAGAATTTATATACCTTATGGCAGAAAGCGAAGAAGAACTAAAGAGCCTATTGATGAAAGTGAAAGTGAAAGAGGAGAGTGAAAAAGTTGGCTTAAAACTCAAGATTCAGAAAGCTATGATCATGGCATACAGTTCCATCACTTCATGACTAAAAGATGGGGAAACAATGAAAACAGTGAGAGACTTTATTTTCTTGGGCTTCAAAATCACTGCAGATGGTGACTGCAGCCATGAAATTAAAAGGCACTTGCTCCTTGAAAGAAAAGAGCAACCTAGATGCATATTAAAAATCAGAGACATTACTTTACCAATAAAGGTCCATCTAGTCAAAGCTATGGTTTTTCCAGTAGTCATGTATAAGAGTTGGATTATAAAGAAAGCTGAGTGTGGAAGAATTGATGCTTTTGAACTGTGGTGTTGGAGAAGACTTTTGAGAGTCCTTTGGACTGCAAGGAGATCCAACCAGTCCATCCTAAAGGAAATCAGTCCTGAATATTCATTGGAAGGACTGCTGAAACTGAAGCTTCAATACTTTGGCCACCTGATGCGAAAAACTGATTCTTTGGAAAAGACACTGATATTGGGAAGGACTGAAGGCGGGAGCAGAAGGCAAAGACAGAGGTTGAGATGGTTGGATGGACTCACTGATGGGATGGACATGATTTTGAGTAAGCTCCAGGAGTTGGCGATGGACAAGGAAGCCTGGTGTGCTGCAGTCCATGAGGTCGCAGAGTCGGACACGACTGAGCAACTGAAGTGAACTGATGCTGAGTGTATTATTCTGAGGAGACCTTTTTAGGAAACAGATTTCTGCTAGGATTAATTATTTCATAATGAAATAAAAGGTTTTCAACTAATATTGGTTTCCTGGGAAACATTCAACCAAATTTTTTTTTTTTTTACTTAATGTCTTTTACATATATCTCTTTACCATCTGATTTTAACTTACTAATTGAATTTGTTGTAGTGGTGGAATCAAGAACATTCAGTTTAGGAAAAGAGGAATAAACTTGGAATAATACTTCAGGATCAAATGAAGCCAAACTTCATTTTAAATTATTGATTAACATTTAAATTTTGATATAGACCCCCTAGAGGGCTTCAGTTTATTTCTTTCATCATCTTCTGGTGGAATGCATTTAGTTTCATCTAGCTTCCTAGTACTTATTTGAGTTGTATCAGTGCCCTATGTTGAATCTGGGGTCTCACAGGAACATGTTGTGACCTCCTGTGAAACTTGCTTTCTGCTTTATTTTATGTTCATCTTATGGATGAAGTAACAAAGTACTAATTTTTTACTATTTTATTTAATTTATTTTTTGGCCACACAAGGTCTTAGTTGTGGGATGCAGGATTTTTTCTTTTGCTTTTTTTTTTTTAAGTTGCAGCATGTGGGATATAGTTCCCTGACCAGGGATTGATCTCAGGCCCCCTTGCTTTGGGAGTCTCAAAGCAAGCCAACTACTGAGACACTAAGGAAGTCCTGCAAAGTGCTATTGAAAGTGGAGAAATTAGCATCAGGGAAGAAAGTTATTAAATTTCCAGATTTACTGAGCTCCTATTTACCATATATTTCAGATGCTAAAAACAAAATGTTTTTCTTCCTTTTTTTTNACTACTGAGACACTAAGGAAGTCCTGCAAAGTGCTATTGAAAGTGGAGAAATTCGCATTAGGGAAGAAAGTTATTAAATTTCCAGATTTACTGAGGCCCTATTTACCATATATTTCAGATGCTAAAAACAAAATGTTTTTCTTCCTTTTTTTTTAGAGAACTAACAATTATTAATTTCTTTTGTACCACTTAGCTAAGTAATGATTGTCTTTTAGACTTGATATGAATTTATCAAAGCTTAAATCAAAATCAGTATACCAATATCAGCCCAAGTCTAATATATTTGAGCACTTTTAACAGTTGAAGGATTTTGACTTTGTCGACTATTGGAAGATTGGCATGTAGGTCAGGGTCTAGCATCATGACCATAACAATTTAGGATCAGGATCACTTCCTTAATTTTAGCATTAAAGTGAGGAAGGTGGAAGATGTAGACTATATGTCATTCTGAAAATCCAAGCTTTCTCTCTAAATCTTCAAAGTTGATTCTGCTTCTGCTTTTCAAAATATGTAATAAAATACTACAATAGGAATTTTCTATAAGTCTCTTTTTCCTTTTAAGCATGTTTATCTTTTAAGTTTCTATACTTTCTTTAGCATAAGATNAAAGGATTAATGTGTTCAATCGTGTTCTTCATTTCTCCTCTGGCTTATCTGAGCAACTATCCGTAGTTTTCATTAAAACTTGTCTAAGTTGGAAATTAGGTTATTATATCTGACCATATTATCTAACATACTTGAGTGCTACTTGCCCTTCTATAGTAAAATGTGTTATTTGTTAATTCCTGTCCTTCTTTTTTATCAGTGTTTCAGTGCTGTGTGGAATTAATGGAACCTCAATGTGATACATCCTCTCTCTTACAATAGTGAGTTGCTCTAGCACATACTCACTGCATGAGAGATTGTGAAAGGACTTATTTTCAAAATTCTTTATAATCACTATCGGTAACCCAAANCTTTTTTATCAGTGTTTCAGTGCTGTGTGGAATTAATGGAACCTCAATGTGATACATCCTCTCTCTTACAATAGTGAGTTGCTCTAGCACATACTCACTGCATGAGAGATTGTGAAAGGACTTATTTTCAAAATTCTTTATAATCACTATCGGTAACCCAAAGATCAAGCATGTATGCACATGTATGTGTAGATAATTGTAGCTCAGAATAAAATTTGAAAGAAAAATACTATGGGTCATTATACACACACACACACACACACACAAAGAATGATAAATCACAACATGGTATTTACATATTGTAAATCTATCACTGTGTGTAGCACTCAAGCTTTGTTAATTTCTCCCACACTACAAAATAAATAACAGCATATATATTTGTGAGGGTCTAGTAAGGAAAATTAACATGTAAAATTTATGATTTATTTATGATGGGAACAATCCACAGATCTTTATATACATCATCATATATTTTCATGTTATTTTAGCTATTCATGATTCATGCTTCTTTGATCTATTGTCAACTTAACAAAAAATCTTGAGGCTTTAAAGGACCTTAAGGATAGTCCCTGGGGCTGCTAAATATATTTTCTCGATGAGGACTTTGTGGTTAATAGAGGATACACAGTGTGGCTACAACAAAATGAGAGCAGCATATGAAGACCTAAGACTAAAACTCAGACCTTGGAAATTTCCAGTATTTCTTTCTCTTTGCATTGCATCCTTTCCTGTGGAAAAGTATGGAAAAGATGTCATACAGTATTCTTTAGTCACTATGCTAAAGACTGAATATTTTTGCCACCCCTCAACTGTCCAAATTCATATGCTGAAATTTAATAACCAATGTATGTAGGGATGGGGATTTTAAGAGATGATTAGGTCATGAAATAGCATCATATTGAATAAGATCAAAAGAGACTCTAAAGAGACTCTTACAAAAGAGATTCCAGACAGCTCCTTGCCCACTTTTACCATATGAAGACACAACAAAAAGATTGTGTATCAACCAAGGCATAGCCTTGTGCATATCTCCAGGCATAGCTTCTGGCACCTTGATCTTGGAATTACCAGTCTCAAGAAGTACATGACTTAAATTTATTTTATTTATAAGCTACCCCAGCTTATGATATTTTTGTCATAGCAGCCAAAGCAGACTAGAACCTAGTGTAAAACATTTTAATTTTTGTATTTATCTTGTTCTGCCCCATAAGTCTAATATTTGCCATTTAGTGTGCACAAACACAAACCTAATAAGTGCTCTTATTATTCCTCTCTTGATAAACATGTTGACTGTGGGTTTGCATTAAGCTGAAGGAATAGTAATTTTACCCTGTTTCCAACTTAATTTTGAGACACACAAACTTAATAGGGGATATAATAAGAAAAATACGTTTGTCACTGGGATTCCCAGGTGGCTGCCCCAGTGTTAAAAAAATTGTCTGACAACGCAGGAGACATTAATTTCATCCCTGGGTCAGAAAGATACTCTGGAGAAGGGAATGGCTACCCACTCCAGTATTCTTATCTGGGAGAATACCATGGACAGAGGAGCATGGTGGTACAGACCATGGGGTCGCAAGAGTTGGACACAAATTAGTGACTAAGCAAGAATAAATATTTTGTCACTATTAAAAAATGTGAGTGTATGTTAGATTTTAAAATAGTTTATATCTTTAAAAATATATCTTATGCTAAAGAAAGTATAGAAACTTAAAAGATAAACATGCTTAAAAGGAAAAAGAGACTTATAGAAAATTCCTATTGTAGTATTTTATTACATATTTTGAAAAGCAGAAGCAGAATCAACTTTGAAGATTTAGAGAGAAAGCTCGGATTTTCAGAATGACATATAGTCTACATCTTCCACCTTCCTCACTTTAATGNGAATCCCAGTGACAAACGTATTTTTCTTATTATATCCCCTATTAAGTTTGTGTGTCTCAAAATTAAGTTGGAAACAGGGTAAAATTACTATTCCTTCAGCTTAATGCAAACCCACAGTCAACATGTTTATCAATAAAGGAATAATAAGAGCACTTATTAGGTTTGTGTTTGTGCACACTAAATGGCAAAATATTAGACTTATGGGGCAGAACAAGATAAATACAAAAATTAAAATGTTTTACACTAGGTTCTAGCCTGCTTTGGCTGCTATGACAAAAATATCATAAGCTGGGGTAGCTTATAAATAAAATAAATTTAAGTCATATACTTCTTGAGACTGGTAATTCCAAGATCAAGGTGCCAGAAGCTATGCCTGGAGACATGCACAAGGCTATGCCTTTGTTGATACACAATCTTTTTGTTGTGTCTTCATATGGTAAAAGGGGGCAAGGAGCTGTCTGGAATTTCATTTGTAAGAGTCTCTTTTGATCTTATTCAATGTGATGCTATTTCATGACCTAATCATCTCTTAAAATCCCCATCCCTACATTCATTGGGTATTAAATTTCAGCATATGAATTTGGACAGTTGAGGAGGGGGCAAAAATATTCAGTCTTTAGCATAGTGACTAAAGAATACTGTATGACATCTTTTCCATACTTTTCCACAGGAAAGGATGCAATGCAAAGAGAAAGAAATACTGGAAATTTCCAAGGTCTGAGTTTTAGTCTTAGGTCTTCATATGCTGCTCTCATTTTGTTGTAGCCACACTGTGTATCCTCTATTAACCACAAAGTCCTCATCGAGAAAATATATTTAGCAGCCCCAGGGACTATCCTTAAGGTCCTTTAAAGCCTCAAGATTTTTTGTTAAGTTGACAATAGATCAAAGAAACATGAATCATGAATAGCTAAAATAACATGAAAATATATGATGATGTATATAAAGATCTGTGGATTGTTCCCATCATAAATAAATCATGAATTTTACATGTTAATTTTCCTTACTAGACCCTCACAAATATATATGCTGTTATTTATTTTGTGGTGTGGGAGAAATTAACAAAGGTTGAGTACTACACACAGTGATAGATTTACAATATGTAAATACTATGTTGTGATTTATCATTCTTTTATTTTTTGTGTGTGTGTGTATATATAATGACCCATAGTATTTTTCTTTCAAGTTTTATTCTGAGCTACAATTATCTACAAATATATGTGCATACATGCTTGATCTTTGGGTTACCGATAGTGATTGTAAAGAATTTTGAAAATAAATCCTTTCACAATCTCTCATGCAGTGAGTATGTGCTAGAGCAACTCACGTGTAAGAGAGAGGATGTATCACATTGAGGTTCCATTAATTCCACACTGCACTGAAGAACTGATAAAAAGAAGGACATNAAGAATTTTGAAAATAAGTCCTTTCACAATCTCTCATGCAGTGAGTATGTGCTAGAGCAACTCACTATTGTAAGAGAGAGGATGTATCACATTGAGGTTCCATTAATTCCACACAGCACTGAAACACTGATAAAAAAGAAGGACAGGAATTAACAAATAACACATTTTACTATAGAAGGGCAAGTAGCACTCAAGTATGTTAGATAATATGGTCAGATATAATAACCTAATTTCCAACTTAGACAAGTTTTAATGAAAACTACGGATAGTTGCTCAGATAAGCCAGAGGAGAAATGAAGAACACGATTGAACACATTAATCCTTTCATTAAATTCAAGAATTTGAGTATTTTAAGATAAATCAGAATAAAGATAAATGCTGAAAGCCATATACCTTTCAATCAAAAAAAGGATTAGGACCTGACATTGAAATGAGAGAGAGCCTAATTTAAACATGCTAGCCCCTAAACTTTTGGAGCTCCCTGAGAATGAAGTTTTACTCATAAGAAGCACTTACTCTGCATACTAGCCATGTTACATTGGTACTCATTCCTACAGAGTGTAACTTACCAATAATCACTTCTTTTGATTTCTTATAGACAATAAAGCCTCCAGTGGCTGCAAATGATATCATTATTAACTCTTTGAGATAAGCCACTGCATCTTCTGAACTGTGGCAAAGCCCATAAAGCACCTACGTAGATTTTTTTTGTCTCTAGAAACTCANCTTCTTTCTTTTGATTTCTTATAGACAATAAAGCATCCAGGGGCTGCAAATGATATCATTATTAACTCTTTGAGATAAGCCACTGCATCTTCTGAACTGTGGCAAAGCCCATAAAGCACCTAAGTAGATTTTTTTGTCTCTAGAAACTTATCAGTCAAGAAATGGTAGTCCTGTTAAACAGCTGACTCACATTAAAGAGTTTTATTACTTCCAAAAATGGTATCGTCTTATAACAGCTTACTGAATGTCCCTGCTACTAGAAATGTCAGTGAGTAAGATGTGACTAATACTGTTGTCAGAAAGCTCATATATTTCAAAGCCACTTGTTATTGTACCTTTTTTTGGGTACATACTGAGTGAAAGTTGCATTATTTTTTATCCATTTCAATAAGGAGATAAAGTTAAAGTTTATTTTTTAATTACAGTGCTTCATTAAATGCATTCTGAGTTAAATGAATCAAACTTATTAGCTTTTTTCTGTAACTTTATGTTGAAGTATTTAAGGTTACACTATAAGTGATCAAAAAATATCTAAGTGAGATGCTAAGTTGGCACATTTGACAGACCTAAGAATGACTTCTTTGATCAGCCTGTATCTAGTTAAGTGTCCATACTTCAGATATGAAGATTCCAATACCCAGTTTGGATTAGAGGCGGAAAATGGTATTTTCCTATAGGCAATATTTCCTAAAGATCCTTTTATAGGTAATCATATAAATTTAAGGCCAGTTCTATATATACATGTCTGTGGTATTGTCACAACTCCTGGAATACTATGTTTGTGTGTATGTATATATAGTCAATATATAGTTGTACATTATTGTTCAATTGCTTAGTTGTGTCCAACTTTTTGGTGACCCCATGGACAGCAGCATGCCAGGCTTCTCTCTCTTCCACTATCTCCCAGAGTTTGCTCAAACTCACGTTCATTTAGTCGATGACTGAATCGCCATCCAACCATCTCAACCTCTGTTGCCTGCTTCTCTTCCTCAAATTTTCCCAGCACCAGGGTTTTTATAGTCAGTTGGCTCTTCACATCAGGTTGCCAAAGTATTTGGAANAACTCACGTTCATTTAGTTGATGACTGAATTGCCATCCAACCATCTCAACCTCTATTGCCTGCTTCTCTTCCTCAAATTTTACCAGCACCAGGGTTTTTATAGTCAGTTGGCTCTTCACATCAGGTTGCCAAAGTATTTAGAACTTCAGGTTCAGTATTAGTCCTTCCAATGAATATTCAGGAATTAATTTAGGATTGACTGGTTTGATCTCCTTGTTGTCAAGCTTCTTCTCTTACAGCACACTTCAGAAGCATCAGTTCTTCAGTGCTCAGCCTTCTTTATGGTCCAACTCTCACATCCATATATGACTACTGGGAAAACCATAGCTTTGATGATATGCACCTTCATTGGCAAACTTTTATCTCTGCTTTTCAATACGCTGACTTGGTCTATCAAAGCTTTTCTTGCAAGGAGCAAGTGTCTTTTCATGTCATGGCTGCAGTCACTGTTGTTAGTCATTTTGGAGCCCAAGAAAATAAAGTCTGTCACTGTTTCCATTTTTTCCCCATATATTTGCCATGAAGTGATGGGGCCAGGTGCTGTGATCTTAGCTTTTTGAATACTGAGTTTTAAGCCAACTTTTTCACTCACCTCTTTCACCTTCATCAAGAGGCTCTTTAGCTCTTCCTCACTTTCTGCCATTAAAGTAGTATTTGCATATCTGAGNAGGAGCAAGTGTCTTTTCATGTCATGGCTGCAGTCACTGTTGTTAGTCATTTTGGAGCCCAAGAAAATAAAGTCTGTCACTTTTTCCATTTTTTCCCCATATCTTTGCCATGAAGTGATGGGGCCAGGTGCCATGATCTTAGCTTTTTGAATACTGAGTTTTAAGCCAACTTTTTCACTCATCTCTTTCACCTTCATCGAGAGGCTCTTTAGCTCTTCCTCACTTTCTGCCATTAGAGTAGCATTTGCATATCTGAGGTTATTGTTATTTCTCCTGGCAATCTTGATTCCAGGTTGTGCTTCATCCAGCCTGACATTTCACGTGATATACTCTACATATCAGTTAAACAAGCAGGGTAACAATATACAGTATTGACCTACTCCTTTCCCATTTGGAACCAGTCTGTAGTTTCTCATCCCATTCTAACTGTTGTTTACTGACTTGCATATAGGTTTCTCAGGAGGCTGATAAGGTGGTCTGGTATTACTATCTCTTCAAGAATTTTCTACAGGTTTTTTTTTGTGTGTGTGTGTGATCCATACATTCAAAGGCTTTAGTGTAGTCAATGAAGCAGAAGCAGATGTTGTCTGCAATTCCTTTGCTTTTTCTATGATCCAGCGGATGTTGGCAATTTGATCTCTAGTTCCTCTGTGTTTTCCAAATACAGTTGGACATCTGGAAGTTCTTGGTTAAAATAACAAATATATGTTTGTTGTATATAAAATATATATTATATATAACACAAGTATATATTTGTTGTATACATAACCACGAAAATAGTGTCGAATAAAAGGCTCTATTTTCCTGTAAATTCTGGGCAATAGAGGCTCAAAAGTACTAAGTCAAATGACCTATTTAATTTCCTCAGCCCGAAGTCTCCAGTTCATATTAACCAAAGACAGTGAACATTGATGCTATGTGATCCTAAAATCTTTTACAGTGCCTGGAAGTGTTACTTTGTAGAGCATAGATAATCTTATAATGTTTTTCTGAAGTTGGTTTATGTATTTGAATCATATTTCAATATGCTTATACTTGAGATAATGTATAACTTTCTCTGGAAAAAATTGTTTCTAAAATTTAGTACCAGAAATATCTCTCCTATACTCTATAGTGCCCTGTTTTCTATCTGGATATAATTTTAAAACTTTTAAAGATATGAATGGATCACTCCAAAGCCAAGTACAGTGGCTTCCTATGGAAAAATTGTCCCTATCCACTTGAAGAAAGTTACCTAACCCTGAAATCTGACAGATTAAAGCATACCTGAATATGACCTTTTTTTTTAATAAGAGGCAAATTATATATCCTAGGGAAAAAGTGTCTGCTGTGTTACTGTGATTGATCTCTAGTTGTAGTCTGTCCTTAGACAGTAACTACTATACCATTTATATAAAACAAAGAAAGATTTCAAAGGAGGCCATGGAGGTGAGTAGTAATTGTCACATGATTGTGCAGAGACATCTCAAGTAATTTCCTGAGCCTCTGATGTATTGTGGTATCAGTCTTAATTTTCTCCTGCCATATCTGCTTCAACTAAAGAAAAGGAAAATTTATTAAGATCTCAAAGGAATTTAAAAATGATATCAAATATCCTATATTTAGCAAAGANTTCTGCAATTCCCTTGCTTTTTCTATGATCCAGCAGATGTTGGCAATTTGATCTCTAGTTCCTCTGTGTTTTCCAAATACAGTTGGACATCTGGAAGTTCTTGGTTAAAATAACAAATATATGTTTGTTGTATATAAAATATATATTATATATAACACAAATATATATTTGTTGTATACATAACCACGAAAATAGTGTCGAATAAAAGGCTCTATTTTCCTGTAAATTCTGGGCAATAGAGGCTCAAAAGTACTAAGTCAAATGACCTATTTAATTTCCTCAGCCCGAAGTCTCCAGTTCATATTAACCAAAGACAGTGAACATTGATGCTATGTGATCCTAAAATCTTTTACAGTGCCTGGAAGTGTTACTTTGTAGAGCATAGATAATCTTATAATGTTTTTCTGAAGTTGGTTTATGTATTTGAATCATATTTCAATATGCTTATACTTGAGATAATGTATAACTTTCTCTGGAAAAAATTGTTTCTAAAATTTAGTACCAGAAATATCTCTCCTATACTCTATAGTGCCCTGTTTTCTATCTGGATATAATTTTAAAACTTTTAAAGATATGAATGGATCACTCCAAAGCCAAGTACAGTGGCTTCCTATGGAAAAATTGTCCCTATCCACTTGAAGAAAGTTACCTAACCCTGAAATCTGACAGATTAAAGCATACCTGAATATGACCTTTTTTTTTAATAAGAGGCAAATTATATATCCTAGGGAAAAAGTGTCTGCTGTGTTACTGTGATTGATCTCTAGTTGTAGTCTGTCCTTAGACAGTAACTACTATACCATTTATATAAAACAAAGAAAGATTTCAAAGGAGGCCATGGAGGTGAGTAGTAATTGTCACATGATTGTGCAGAGACATCTCAAGTAATTTCCTGAGCCTCTGATGTATTGTGGTATCAGTCTTAATTTTCTCCTGCCATATCTGCTTCAACTAAAGAAAAGAAAAATTTATTAAGATCTCAAAGGAATTTAAAAATGATATCAAATATCCTATATTTAGCAAAGACGGTTTTATAAAAAAAATGAGGTGGCTTAAATTTTAGAACACAGGCTCAGCATAAGTCCTTTTAAAGTGTTTGCTCATCAGGTTATGTGTCCTGTTAATTTTTAAAGAATTCTTAGAGATTTTACATTGATTGGATTAAAATAAGCTATTTTAAATGAAGTAAAATGTATATAACATTCAGCTTTAAGCAATATTTTATGTAACTGCTTCCCTGCCAGTGAGAGTCAGTATTTAATTCTGAAAGTATGATATGGCAAATGATGCATTTATTATTAGCTCTTTCTAATACAGACAATATGAATAAAGAGTTGAGATTTTAAGTATGAGACTTCAGTTCTAGACCAATCTGTCACCACTATCTAGTTATGAAACATTAGTGAGTGAACAAGTGTCTCTAAGACTTTCATAAATCTTTTAACTGAATACATGCAATGGATAATATCTGAAATTCTGCTATCAGTAATGAACTTAATTTTAATATCTTAGGAATAATATAAAAAGATTGATTAAAATCATGTTAGGGAATGAATTTTCATTTCATATGTAGATATACACACATATACATATATGTATATATGTATTTATTTATTTCTATCCCTAATACCATGTCCCCACTAATACAAACATTTATTTGGAAAGAAATTTAGAAACACATATGCACACAGATTTATTGGTTAATGAGCTACCTGAATCTGCCAAAATAGGCATTTTATAAAAATATTTAGTTAAAATCAAACACTCTTCTTTCAACTTAATAGATACTGCCATCATATTTTTTGTTACTGAAGTGATGTAAGCATGCCTTCAGACTACTTTAAATGAAGAATATAAATGGTAGAATAAAACCCTGCTCTAGAGACCCTCTCTAGTAAGCTTTAAGGATAATAAGTTCAATTTTCTAAGGAAACATGTTCAGTGAAAAAATGTTGGATCAGATATCAATCTACAGCCTCTCACTTCCAAACCCAATATTATTTTTCCAGGTTTTGTGGAATCTGTACACATTTCTCTAGCTGGTGCATTGCTGGGCTATTCTTTTTTCTTTTTTATCCCTGAGTGATGTCACTTTGACTTTTCACTTTTATGCACTGGAGAAGGAAATGGCAATCCACTCCAGTATTCTTGCCTAAAGAATCCCAGGGATGGGGGAGCCTGCTAGGCTGCCATCTATGGGGTTGCACAGAGTTGGACATGACTAAAGTGACTTAGCAGCAGCAGCAGCAGTATTAACTTTTATTTCGGTAAATATTGATAAACACATAATTTGGGACCCTTTATTTTGTTAGTTTTTGTCTGTTTGCATTTAACTTTATTTTATATTTTATTATTGTTATTTTTATTGGTGTATAGTTGCTTTACAATATTGCATTACCTTCTGCTGTAGTGAGTCAGCCACACACAATCATCTATTCCCTCTTTTTTTGGATTTCCTTCCCATTTAAATCACCACAGAGCGTTGAGTAGGGTTCCCTGTGCTTCATAGTAGGTTCCCATTAGTTATCTACTTTATACGTAGGAGCATATGCCAGTCCCAGTCTCCCAATCCATGCCATCACACTTTTATTTCAATAGATAGTGTTAGAGTGACACAGTGAGGTGATAGGAGCAAGAAGGCCCTTCCTTCAGGTTGATCGCTGCCTCCATATTTTATTCAGTGCAGGAGGTGAGTCTTCGTGGTTCTCACTTCATAGATAGGTTTCCTTTTATAAACAGGTTCTGCCTCACTATCTTTCACAGTAGCTGTGCCTATACTTTCAAACCATGCTTTTCCTACCTGGCAGGCTGTTTTACAGATGAAATGTATCCATCATCAGGCAACTGACTGTTCTTCATGAGGCTGCTTTTAGAGAAGGTGCCCCTGTGACCTCAGGCAACAGTCTCACCAAGTAACTTGCTTCTATAGATTAGCTCCCATGTGTTCACTTCCTCTGGCAATGGAAGACCATTTCTGTAGACCAGTACTGGCCTGCATCTTCTGAAAATCTTTTTCTGCCATTGGCCAACTGCCCCTCTCCCTCCGTCCATGCCTTCTTCAAAGAGTTTGAAATCTTGGTCTTGGCTGGAGGAACCTCTCCTAAGTGCTCAGTTTTTTATTGTCCAATATCCATCAGCCTAGTAATAGTATAACCCATTAATTTGCACTTGCAAATTCTGGACTACATAGAGTCCCTTATATCTCTTTTAGTAGTTAAATGCTTTTTATAAATTAATGATTCTTTATAATAAAGATTCCTTGTTCAAATAACTGGTATGTTTTTTTTGTCCCCTGATTGTTCTTTCATGGATGTAAAAGTATAATGGAGCTCATTGCTTTTGTTCAGTAATTAAATTTTCCTTTTTTTTTTGTTATTTTTGGAAGTATACATATAAAAAATGCTCTGAGTATACAAATCTTAGGAAAATAATTTGAACTAAAGCTCACAAAATTATTAAAAATATTTGTCATAGGAAGAAAATTAATATTCCTAGGCACTAGAGACTCTAATGGCTTCCTGAGATATAAACACTTCTTTACCTGCCAGAGGTCAGGATGCCTGAAAATGTTAGTCACTCAGATGTGTACAACTCTTTGTGACCCAATGGACATGTGTGTAAACCAGGTTACTCTGTCCATGGAATTCTCCAAGCAAGAATAGTAGAATGGGCATCCATTACCTTTTCCAGGGGATCGTCTCAACCCAGAGATTGAGCCTGGGTCTCCTGCATCACAGGCAGATTCTTTACCATCTGAGCCACCAAAGAAAACCAGTAAAAGCTCAGATACTGGACAAATGAATTAACCATGTTTTCTGTATCAACAACTAACTTCATCCTTCTTAAAACATCCATATAATTGTAAATTTTTCAAAACTCCACTTAGTAACATTTTAATTTTTTTTCTGTCAATATGCTTTGCCTCCTTTTTAGAGAGGGGGGAGAAAAGAGGATGGAAAGTGAGATTGAATCATAGTATATAAAAGAGAGAGACAGAGATGAGAGAAAAGAAAAGGAAAACTATTTAAAAAGATTGATTTTTATGCCATATTTCCCAAAAATTATTACAGTAAAGAAATTGAACAGAGATGAACTACCATGTGATTACTCTGGGAGTTTTATTGTCTTTACTTTCTTTTATTCTCAACTAATTTTATTAACACTCTTGCCCACTTTTCCTGTGTATCGTGTGTGTGCTCAGTGGCTAAGTCGTGTCTGATTCTGTGATGCCTTGGACTGTAAGCCACCAAGATCCTCTGTCAATGGGATTTTTTGGGAAAGAATACTGGAGTAGGCTGAAGTTCCTTCTCCAGATGATCTTCTTGACTCAAGGATTCAACCTGCATCTCATTCATTGGCAGGTGGATTCTTTACAACTGAGCCACCTGGGAAGCCCCTCTCCTTTATGTATAACCTCTACTTAAAAGCTTGGCATCCCACTCCAGTACTCTTGCCTGGAAAATCCCATGGATGGAGGAGCCTGGTGGGCTTCAGTCCATGGGATCGCCAAGAGTCAGACATGACTGAATGACTTCACTTTCACTTTTCACTTTCATGCCTTGGAGAAGGAAATGGCAACCCACTCCAGCGTTCTTGCCTGGAGAATCCCAGGGACGGGGGAGCCTGGTGGGCTGCCATCTATGGGGTCACACAGAGTTGGAAATGACTGAAGTGACTTAAAATCTAGGATGTCCATAATTGATGTTTAAGTTGAACCTCTGAACTTATTGAAACAAGTTGTGGTTAATAAATTATGAGTTTAGAAGTAGAAGGAGCCTTAATGATTGTCTACTCAAATCCTTAATTTAATAGAAAAGGGTCATGTACTCTAAACAGAAGAAAAGATAGGCATAATCATAGTAAGGTACATTTAATCTGGACGTTTTTTGAGAAGACTCAATAGCATAATGAAAACAAAAGTGAAAAGGAGAGAAATTAGAGAAAAGCTTTTCACATGGTAAAACTTGCAGAAAATCAGGAAGAGTGAATTACAAAGGAAAATGGAAGATGAACCATGGATGAAATATTAACATTGAAATTTAACATTTAACATTGCAGTATTTAACATTGCAATATTTATCTCCATCATAAGAAAAGAAACCTGGTTAAAAGTTGATGTTCATAATATTAACTTTATTAAATCGATGCTAGAGCAACAGATTGATTGATTGATTGGTAGAGAAACAGAGCTACATCTGTATCTGTACATATGGGTATATCTATCTTCTAAGTACATTGTTTGAAACTGTACATAGAAATTAGGGGTACTGCTTCTGAAGACCTGGTTCTGGGTCAGTAAATTCTCCATACCTCATATGTTAAAATGTGACTATGGCTCTTAACTATAATGTTATGGTGTGGATGGAATGAGATAACATGTGTAAAGTTTAACATGATAATGGTATCTCACTCTCTAAGAAGTCAAATATTGTTAAGTATTTTTGGTAAGATACAGAGAAAAACCATTAAAATAGGAATTTGAAAGGATAGTTAAATTTATTTAAAATGATAATTAGCTAAAAGTTATAAATACAAAAGAATATTTTGTCTATTTGCACTGGAAATGCTTCAATAGCATTTTGTTTCAGCATTTAATAAACTGATAAACAACAGCTAAGATATCCACATTCCTTCCTGACATCAGGTGGCTGAGGCCAGGAGGACTGGTTACAGCTACAATAACTAGTCACTGGTTATCGTTTTTCTACTACTGAGCTTTCTTCATTTATTTTTCATTATCTGCCTGACCCCAAAAGGTTTTTAAATTTTCCACTTCTAGTTAATCGAATTCTGAAGACCCTATCAAGTAAAGATCTACAGCTGACTATTGTGGAAAAAATATGTGCAAAAAATACATCTGATATTCACTATAAAAAATCTTGACTCTACATGTATATTCTTTGTATGTAACATCCTCAGAGGTAAGCTTTAGTTCTCTTACTTTAATATAACGTTTATAATGCATGCATTTCAATGCATATCAGTCACTGAATAAAATGATGCTACTTAAACAATTCAAGATTACTACTGCACAATATTTACTATAAAAAACTGATAAAATATGTAGAATGATCATTTATATTTTGGACAGCATAAAGAGCATTGAACCAATTGTGCAACCATGCTTATTTTTGACAGAAAGACACTCTACACCTCTGTCTACATTGATTAGCACAAGAAAGCTATTACTTAAGCTTATGATCTTTTGGATGGATTTAATTTTCTAGTGCAAAAAAATCAAGACAAAGAATTGTTGAGACTATATGTATCCTCATAGGTGTACCTCTTTTAATTGGTCAGTTACATAAGGGCATTCTAAGTATCCAAATCCAGAAGTTATAAATTGGATTGCCTAATGCTTTACTTAAGGAAAAGTGCAAAGTTTTGCCAAGAGACACATTGGTTATAGGAAACACCCTCTCCAACATAAGAAAAGACTCTACACATGGACATCACCAGAGGCCAACACCAAAATCAGATTGATTATATTCTTTGCAGACAAAGATGGAGAAGCTCTATATAGTCAGCAAAAACAAGACCAGGAGCTGACTGTGGCTCAAATCATGAACTCTTTATTGTCAAATTCAGACTTAAGTTGAAGAAAGTGGGGAAAACAACTAGACCATTCAGGTATGACCTAAATCAAATCCTTTATTATTATACAGTGGAAGTGAGAAATAGATTTAAGGGACTAGATTTGGTAGATAGAGTGCCTGATGAACTATGGACAAAGGTTAGTGACATTTTACAGGAGAGAGGGATCAAAACCATCCCCAAGAAAAAGAAATGGAAAAAAACAAAATGACTGTCTGAGGAGGTCTTAAAAATTATTGTGAAAAGAAGAGAAGCAAAAAGCAAAGGAGAGAGAGAGAGAGAGACAGAGAGACAGAGAGACAGAGAGACAGAGAGAGAGAGAGAGAGAGAGAGAGAGAGAGAGAAAGACATACCCATTTGTGCAGAGTTCAAAAGGAGAAATAAGGAGAGATAAAAAAAAGCCTTCCTCAGTGATCAGTGCAAAGGAATAGAAGAAAACCATAGAATGGGAAAGACTAGAGAGCTCTTAAAGAAAATTAGAGCTACCAAGGGAACATTTTATGCAAAGATGGGCACAATAAAGGACATAAATAAATAGACCTAACAGAAGAAGAAGATATTGAAAAGAGGTGGCAGGAATATATAGAAGAACTGTACAAAAGAGATCTTCATGATCCAGATAATCACAATGGTGTGATCGCTTACCTGGAGACAGACATCCTGGAAATGTGAAGTCAAGTGGGCCTTAGGAAACATCACTATGAACAAATGTAGTGGAGGTGATGGAAATCCAGTTGAGCTATTTCAAATCCTAAAAGATGAGGTCATGAAAGTGCTGCACTCAATATGTCAGCAAATTTGGAAAACTCAGCAGTGGCCACAGGACTGGAAAAGGTCAGGTTTCATTCCACTTTCAAAGAAAAGCAGTGCCAAAGAATGCCCAAACTACTGCACAAGTGCACTCATCTCACACACTAGAAAAGTAATACTCAAAATTCTCCAAGCCAGGCTTCAACAATACATGAACCATGAACTTCCAGATGTTCAATCTGGTTTTAGAAAAGGCAGAGGGTTTGTCATATATAGCTTTTATTGTGTTGAGGCATGTTCCTTCTATTCCTGCTTTCTGGAGACTTTTTATTATAAATGTATGCTGGATTTTTTCAAAGGCTTTCTCTGCATCTATTGAGATGATCATATGGCTTTTATTTTTCAATTTGCTAATGTGGTATATTACATCAATTGATTTGCAGATATTGAAGAATCCTTGCGTCCCTGGGATAAAGCCCACTTGGTCATGATGTATGATCTTTTTAATGTGTTGTTGGATTATGATTTCTAGAATTTTGTTAAGATTTTTGCATCTGTGTTCATCAGATGTCCATCAGCAGATGAATGGATAAGAAAGCTGTGGTACATATAGACAATGGAGTATTACTCAGCCATTAAAAAGAACACACTTGAATCAGTTTTAATGAGGTGGATTAAACTGGAGCCTATTATATAGAGTGAAGTAAGCCAGAAAGAAAAACACCAATACAGTGTACTAACACATATATATTTCATTTAGAAAGATGGCTATGATAACCCTGTATGTGAGACAGCAGAAGAGACACAGATGTATAGAAAAGTCTTTTGGACTCTGTGGGAGAGGGAGAGGGTGGGATGAGTTGGGAGAATGGCATTGAAATATGTATAATATCATATATGAAACGAATTGCCAGTCCAGGTTCAATGCCAGATATAGGATGCTTGGGGCTGGTGCACTGAGATGACCCAGAGGGATGGTATGGGGAGAGAGGTGGGAAGGGGGTTCAGGATGGGGAACATATGTACACCTGTGGATGTATGGTAAAACCAATACAATATTGTAAATTAATTAGCCTCCAATTAAAATAAATAAATTTATATTAAAA
>SJYW01046104.1:81925-112836 GCA_006410735.1 Raphicerus campestris | reverse complement strand
AGAGAGAGAGAGAGAGAGAGAGAGAGAGAGAGAGAAAGACATACCCATTTGTGCAGAGTTCAAAAGGAGAAATAAGGAGAGATAAAAAAAAGCCTTCCTCAGTGATCAGTGCAAAGGAATAGAAGAAAACCATAGAATGGGAAAGACTAGAGAGCTCTTAAAGAAAATTAGAGCTACCAAGGGAACATTTTATGCAAAGATGGGCACAATAAAGGACATAAATAAATAGACCTAACAGAAGAAGAAGATATTGAAAAGAGGTGGCAGGAATATATAGAAGAACTGTACAAAAGAGATCTTCATGATACAGATAATCACAATGGTGTGATTGCTTACCTGGAGACAGACATCCTGGAAATGTGAAGTCAAGTGGGCCTTAGGAAACATCACTATGAACAAATGTAGTGGAGGTGATGGAAATCCAGTTGAGCTATTTCAAATCCTAAAAGATGAGGTCATGAAAGTGCTGCACTCAATATGTCAGCAAATTTGGAAAACTCAGCAGTGGCCACAGGACTGGAAAAGGTCAGGTTTCATTCCACTTTCAAAGAAAAGCAGTGCCAAAGAATGCCCAAACTACTGCACAAGTGCACTCATCTCACACACTAGAAAAGTAATACTCAAAATTCTCCAAGCCAGGCTTCAACAATACATGAACCATGAACTTCCAGATGTTCAATCTGGTTTTAGAAAAGGCAGAGGGTTTGTCATATATAGCTTTTATTGTGTTGAGGCATGTTCCTTCTATTCCTGCTTTCTGGAGACTTTTTATTATAAATGTATGTTGGATTTTGTCAAAGGCTTTCTCTGCATCTATTGAGATGATCATATGGCTTTTATTTTTCAATTTGCTAATGTGGTATATTACATCAATTGATTTGCAGATATTGAAGAATCCTTGCGTCCCTGGGATAAAGCCCACTTGGTCATGATGTATGATCTTTTTAATGTGTTGTTGGATTATGATTTCTAGAATTTTGTTAAGATTTTTGCATCTGTGTTCATCAGATGTCCATCAGCAGATGAATGGATAAGAAAGCTGTGGTACATATAGACAATGGAGTATTACTCAGCCATTAAAAAGAACACACTTGAATCAGTTTTAATGAGGTGGATTAAACTGGAGCCTATTATATAGAGTGAAGTAAGCCAGAAAGAAAAACACCAATACAGTGTACTAACACATATATATTTCATTTAGAAAGATGGCTATGATAACCCTGTATGTGAGACAGCAGAAGAGACACAGATGTATAGAAAAGTCTTTTGGACTCTGTGGGAGAGGGAGAGGGTGGGATGAGTTGGGAGAATGGCATTGAAATATGTATAATATCATATATGAAACGAATTGCCAGTCCAGGTTCAATGCCAGATACAGGATGCTTGGGGCAGGTGCACTGGGATGACCCAGAGGGATGGTACGGGGAGAGAGGTGGGAAGGGGGTTCAGGATGGGGAACATATGTACACCTGTGGATGTATGGTAAAACCAATACAATATTGTAAATTAATTAGCCTCCAATTAAAATAAATAAATTTATATTAAAAAAAAAAGAAAAGGCAGAGGAACCAGAGATCAAATTGCCAACATCCGCTGGATCATTGAAAGCAAGAGAGTTCCAAAAAAACATCTATTTCTGCTTTATTGACTATGCCAAAGTTTTTGACTGTGTGGATCATAATACACTGTGGAAAATTCTGATAGAGATGGGAACACCAGGCTACCTGACCTGACTCTTGATAAACTTGTATGCAGGTCAGAATGCAGCATTTAGAACTGGACAATGGAAAAACAAAATGGTTCCNTGTGTGGATCATAATACACTGTGGAAAATTCTGATAGAGATGGGAACACCAGGCTACCTGACCTGACTCTTGATAAACTTGTATGCAGGTCAGAATGCAGCATTTAGAACTGGACAATGGAAAAACAGAATGGTTCCAAATAGGAAAAGGAGTACATCAAAGCTGTATATTGCCACTCTGCTCATTTAACTTATATGTAGAGTACATCATGAGAAAGGCTGGGCTGGAAGAAGCACAAGCTGCAATCAAGATTGCCAGGAGAAATATCAATAACCTCAGATATGCAGATGACACCACCCTTAGGGCAGATAGTGAGGAAGAACTAAAGAGCCTCTTGATGAAAGTGAAAGAGGAAAGTGAAAAATTTGGCTTAAAGCTCAACATTCAGGAAATTAAGATCATGAAATCTGGTCCCATTACTTCATGGCAAATAGATGGAGAAACATTGGAAACAGTGACAGAGTTTATTTTCTTGGGCTTCAAAGTCACTGTAGATGGTGACTTCAGCCATGAAATTAAAGGACGTTTACTCCTTGGATGGAAACTTAAGATCAACCTACGCAATATTTTGTAAAGCAGAGACATTACTTTATACATAAAGGTCCATCTAGTCAAGGCTATGTTTTTCCAGTAGTCATGTATGGATGTGAGAGTTGGACTATAAAGAAAGCTCAGCACTGACAAATTGATGCTTTTGAACTGTGGTGTTGGAGAAGACTCCAAGTCTCCTTGGACTGCAGGGAGATCCAATCAGTCCATCCTAAAGATTAGTCCTGGGTGTTCATTGGAAGGACTGATATTGATGCTGAAACTCCAATAGTTTGGCCACCTGATGCAAATACCTGACTCATTTAAAAAGACCCTGATGCTGGGAAATTTTGAGGACAGGAGGAGAAGGGGATGGCAGAGGATGAGATGGTTGGCTGGCATCACCAACTTAATGGACATGAGTTTGAGTAAACTCTGGGAGTTGGTTATGGACAGAGAGGCCTGGCATGCTGTGGTCATGGAGTCTCAAAAAGTCGGACACGACTGAGCGACTGAACTAAACTGAGGAGGAATCTGTTCAAAAGTCAGCTACTGACTTACTCTCTAGCCTAATTTCCATATACCAATGTCTTTAGATAGTTGAGGGTCATGTTTTATGAACTTTTTCCAGGATAACTGGTTCAAATAAATGTATCAAAGCAGTTATTACTTGTTTTTCTATACCAAATATATTTTCATGGCCATAATAACAATGCTAGAAAAGACAACCAAACAACTAATTAGATGGTATTCTAGAGGGGTTAATAAGTGCAAACTGTAAACATGTAGCTGAGTAAACTACTGAAATTTATATACAGAATTACATATTTTTATAGGTGATAATGACTTCCCTGGTGGCTCAGAGGTTAAAGCGTCTGCCTGGAATGCAAGAGACCTGGGTTCGATCCCTGGGTTGGGAAGTTCCCCTGGAGAAGGAAATGGCAACCTATTCAAGTACTCCTGCCTGGAGAATCCCATGGAGGGAGGAGCCTGGTANACTGAAATTTATATACAGAATTACATATTTTTATAGGTGATAATGACTTCCCTGGTGGCTCAGAGGTTAAAGCATCTGCCTGGAATGCAGGAGACCTGGGTTCGATCCCTGGGTTGGGAAGTTCCCCTGGAGAAGGAAATGGCAACCCATTCCATTACTCCTGCCTGGAGAATCCCATGGAGGGAGGAGCCTGGTAGGCTACAGTCTATGGGGTCGCAAAGAAGCGGACACGACTGAGCGTAGGCTTAATAGGTGATAATGCTAATAATTTTTACCTATCCCATAGACTGTAGTTATGAAGAGTACCTTTTAAACCTTAAAAGTGTCTATTGTATAGGTCAAGAGAAAATCTGTGTAATTACTTATATAGAACGCACAAAATGATCCAATGTTCTTTCAGTTGCAAAATTATAAAGAAAATATACTTTGTGTCATTAATATTAGTACTCATTTGTGACTAATATAAATTCACATATTTTTGGACAGAAAATGTTTTCTCTTGATAAAAAGAGATCAGGGAAATATGGTTTTCTGAGTAAGGCAATATTTTAAAATCTCTAAAGAGAGATCAAAGGAAATTCTAAGAAGTTTTAATAGACAAATGCAGTTTTCTCCTGAAAATCTGCTCCCATTCATTACCTGACTTATTTCATTGAATATTATATATTCCCAAATATCCAACAGAATGGACTAACAGTCAGAGAAATTTAGTTAAAGCTTTACCACTTTTTAGGTCTGTGAGCTACAACCCTACTAC
Source organism: Raphicerus campestris (assembly GCA_006410735.1). Lineage (NCBI taxonomy): Eukaryota > Metazoa > Chordata > Mammalia > Artiodactyla > Bovidae > Raphicerus > Raphicerus campestris. The sequence continues at coordinate 108,749 of SJYW01046104.1, read as the reverse complement.
TCGATGTGTGGTTAGTCCATAGGCAAGCAGGATGAGCATCAACAGAATTACTGAGCCCAAATCTACATTTTAACATAACATGTGTTTGGACTAGACATGAAAGTTACAGGAAGTCTGTTCTCCACACAATTTAATCTCAGAATGTGGAGTATGTACATACTCCACTACTTTCCCAATATCTAATCTCTTTTCTACCAATCCCCTCTCTGGCTACCTACTCAAATCTTCCACTTCTAGTTAAATCTCTTCTGACTTCTATATCAAACTTTATANCCAATTTAATCTCAGAATGTGGAGTATGTACATACTCCACTACTTTCCCAGTTTCTAATCTCTTTTCTACCAATCCCCTCTCTGGCTACCTACTCAAATCTTCCACTTCTAGTTAAATCTCTTCTGACTTCTATATCAAACTTTATGACATTGTTCCTTGTCTTCTTCTACATTCTCTTTGCTTCAGTACCTCTCATTTTCTGTCCCTCAGACATACTGTTTTCCTCAGTCACTATTTTGATCTGAACTAAATAATAAATGATGTCAAACATGAATTTCTCTATTACTAAATGTATTCATCAAGAATTGTGCATTTTTGCCACTTGCCTTTTTAGCAATCATAAAGATGAATATGCAGTTCTTCTCAAATTTATAGATATGATGTTTTATACAAACAGAATTTGAAATATTGAAATAATCTCTGGTGACATTAAGTTTTGTGAATCTTGTTAAGGATTTTTCATTAATATCTATGACCTAATTAAGAACATATTTATGTCATGGTATAATTTTATTTACAATTATACAGTGGAAGTGACAAATAGATTCAAGGGATAAGATGTGATAGACAAAGCACCTGAGGATCTATGGACAGAGGTTCAGAACATTGTACAAGAGGTGGTGACCAAAACCATCCACAAGAAAAAGAGATGCAAAAAGGCAAAATGGTTGTCTGAGGAAGCCTTACAAAGAGCAGAGAAAAGAAGGGAAATGAAAGGAAGATGAGAAAAGGAAAGATATACTAATCTGAATGCAAAGTTCCATATAATAGTAGGGAGAGATTAAAAAAAAAAGCCTTCCTAAGTGAACAGTGCAAAGAAATAGAGGACAACAGTAGAATGGAAAAGACTAGAGATCTCTTCAAGAAAATTAGAGATACCAAGGCAATATTTCATGGAAAGATTAGCACAATAAAAGGACAGAAATGGTATGGACCTCACAGAAGCAGAAGATATTAAGGAGAAACATTGTTGTCAATCCACAGAACTACACAAAAAAGATATTAATGACCTGGATAACCACAATGGTATGAACACTCACCTAAAGCCCGACATCCTAGAGTGCAAAGTCATGTGGGACTTAGGAAGCCGTAGGAAGCATTATTATGAACAAATCTAGTGGAGGTATTGGAATTTTAGCTGAGCTATTTCAAATCCTAAAAGATGCTGTTGCTAAATTGCTGCACTCAGTATGCTAGCACATTTGAAAAACTCAGCATTTGGCCATAGAGCAGGAAAAGGTCAGTTTTCATTCCAATTCCAAAGAAGGGAAATGCTAAAGAATGTTCAAACTACCACACAACTGCACTCATTTCACATGCTGGCAATATGATACTCAAAATCCTTCAAGTTAGCCTTCAACAGCATGTGAAACTTCCAGATGAAGTTGAAACTTCCAGATGAACTGAAAACTTCCAGATGTACCAGATGGATTTTAGTAAAGGCAGAGAAACCAGCAGTCAAATCACCAATATCCATTGGATCATACAAAAAAGCAAGAGAATTCCAGAAAAAAAAATCTACTTCTGCTTCATTGAGTTTCGTAAAGTTTTTGGCTGTGTGGATAACAACAGACTATGGAAAATTCTTAAACATGTGACCACCTTACTAGCCTCCTGAGAAACCTGTATGCAGGTCAATAAGGAACAGTTAGAATGGGGCATGAAACAGTATACTGGTTCCAAGTTCGGAAAGGAGTATGTATAAGACTGTATATTGTCACCCCACTTATTTAACTTACATGCAGAGTACATCATGTGAAATTCTGGGCTGGGTGAAACACAATCTTGAAATCAAAATTGCCAGGAGAAATATCAACAACCTAGATATGAGGATGACAACACCCTAATGGCAGAAAGTGAAGAGTAATAAAAGAGACTCTTGATGAAGTTGAAAGAGGAGAGTGAAAAAGGTAGCTTAAAATTCAACGTTCAAAAAACTAACATTATGGCATCTGGTCCCATCACTTCATGGCAAATAGATGGGTAAAAATGGAAATAGTGATAGACTTTACTTTCTTGGGTTCAAAATCACTGCAGATGGTGACTGAAGCTATGCAGCTAAAGGCCATTTGCTCCTTGGAAGAAAAGCTATGACAAGTCTGAACAGCATATTAAAAATCAGAGATATTACTTTGCCAACAAAGCATATTGTCAAAACTATCATTTTTTTTTTCCCAGTAGTCATGTATGGATGTGAGAGTTGAACCATAAAGAAGGCTGAGATCTGGAGAATTGATGCCTTTAAACTCTGGGATTGGATAAGACTGTTGAGAGTCCCTTGTGTGAATCCTATAAAGGAAATCAACCCTGGATATTCATTGAAAGAACTAATGCTAAAGCTGAAGCTCTTGTGCATTGAAGAGTTGATTCACTGGAAAAGACCTCGATGCTGGGAAAGGTTGAAGGCAGGAGCATAAGGGGATTACAGAGGATGAGATGGTTGGATGGCAAGTCAGACGGGACTGAGCCACTTAAAAACAAGACATTTAGAATATGTTTATTTTGTGATATAGTTTTCTTAGCAGGGGATTATCAGATAGTGGTTTGTTAGAATTTGCCTATAAAATAATTTATTACTAGTAGTTCTTGTTTTTCAATCTACTGATCAATCAATCAATCTGTGTATCATCAATCATAATTTTTATAATGTGGGGAATAACACTTTGCAAATTTTTTTTCTTCCTCCTGCATGAATTAGCTAATTTGAACTTAGATTTTCTCTAAGATCAGTTTAAATAAACTTTATTATCCTATTAAATTACTCATTTAATCTAGATTTGGCAGAAGATGAAGCAGGGGCAACAATGGCTGATGCAGGCCATGAAAGAGACTATTCTGTGGATTCCCGAGCCGGTGACCCCTCTCCAAGTGAGGGAATTCTTAGGGACTATCGGAGAAGGAAATGGCAACCCACTCCAATGTTCTTGCCTGGAGAATCCCAGGGACGGCGGAGCCTGGTGGGCTGTTGTCTATGGGGTCGCACAGAGTCAGACACAACTGAAGTGACTTAGCAGCTTAGCAATTTGAATATTATCAGAAAAAAAAATTCTCATGTTTTATGAAGTTTATTTTTATCTGTGAATATTTCTTCCCAGGTGGCTCAGTGGTAAATAATCCACCTGCTGGAGATCTGGGTTCGATTCCTGGATGGGGAAGATCTCCTGAAGGAGGAAATTGAAACCTGCTCCAATACTCTTGCCTGAAAAGTTCCATGGACAGAGGAGCCCGGCAGGCTACAGTCCATGGTATTACAAAATGCTTGACACCATTAAGTGGCTGAGTATGCATATGAAGCTGAAACTCCAATATTTTGGCCACCTGATGTGACGAACTGACTCATTTGAAAAGACCCTGATGATGGGAAAGATTGAAGGCAGGATAAGGGAATGACAGAGGATGAAATGGCTGGATGGTATCACCACATCGTTGGACATGAGTTTGAGTAAACTCTGGAAGTCACTGATGGACAGGGAAGCCTGGCGTGCTGCAGTCTATGGAGTCACAAGGAGTAGGACATGACTGAGCGACTGAACTGAACTGATGCATACATGACTAATTCTTTATGCTATTTGGTTTGATTTCATTACTTTTGTTTGCTGCTTTTGATGTTTTAGTTGCTAAGTTAAGTCTCACTCTTTTGCAACTGCGTAGACTGTAGCATGCCAGACTCCTCTGTCCATGGGATTTCCCAGGCAAGAATACTGGAGCAGGTTGCAATTTGCTCCTCCAGGGAATATTTCTGACTCAGGGACTGAACCTGAGTTTCCTGTATTGGCAGGCAGATTATTTACCACTGAGCCACCAAGGGAGCCTTACTTTATTCCTTAATTTAAATAGTGGTTTTTTTTTTTTAATGTTATTTTGTCAAAGAACTAGCTTTATAAATTTATTTTAAATCTGCTGATTTTTTGCTCTCTAGATAATTTAATACTGATTTTATATCTAAGTCCATTTTTCTGCTTTATCTTTATTTTCTTACTCAACAAAAATAAATGTGTATTTAATTTTGTTTTAAAATCTGTATAGTTCCTTAAATCTATGCACTGTTTTCTCTAAACAAACACTGGCTTAGATGTACTATAAATGTTCCTCTATATAGTGCTCCCATTTTCATAATTGTCTAGAAATTATTCAATTATATTCTATATTTTCTTTAATTTTTTTTCCATATTGGCGCCTGCTGCAGAAGGCTTCCCAGTGTGATTCCAGGAGGTATCCACAATTTTCTCACCTTCAACTCAAACGCCGGCCTTTCAAATCTGAACCACTGCCTCAAATCAACTGCCCCCCCCAGCCAAGATTTGTCTTAATTAAAAAANGTCGGTCATAAATTTCCTTCCAAGGGGTGAGTGTCTTTTAATTTCATGGCTGCAATCACCAAAATTACCATTTTTGGAGCCCCCCAAAATAAAGTCTGACACTGTTTCCACTGTTTCCCCATCTATTTCCCATGAAGTGATGGGACCAGATGCCATGATCTTATTTTCTGAATGTTGAGTTTTAAGCCAACCTTTTCACTCTCCTCTTTCACTTTTATCAAGAGTCTTTTAGTTCCTCTTCAATTTCTGCCATTAAGGGTGATGTCATCTGCATATTTGAGATTATTGATATTTCTCCCAGCAATCGTAATTCCAGTTTGTGCTTCATCCAGCCCAGCATTTCTCATGATGTACTCTGCATATAAGTTAAATAAGCAGGATGACAATATGCAGTCTTGACGCACTTCTTTTCCTATTTGGAACCAGTCTATTGTTCCATGTCCAGTTCTAACTGTTGCTTCCTGACCTGCATATAGGTTTCTCAAGAGGCAGGTCAGGTGGTCTGGTATTCCCATCTCTTTCAGAATTTTCCACAGTTTATTGTGATCCACACAGTCAAAAGCTTTGGCATAGTCAATAAAGCAGAAATAGATGTTTTTCTGGAACTCTCTTGCTTTTTCCATGATCCAGCAGATGTCTTCTCTTACTTTTATTCATAATGTATCAACGTTGGATTAAAAATTAGTACATGGAATATCTTCAATAAATATTAGATAGATAATTCAGTGAAACTATTTTAAGTAATATATTTTTCTTTAATAAAGTAGCTACTTATTTTTAATTTTAAAGTTAAATTAATGTAGTAAGAAAGAAAGCTCTTGACTTTGGATTTTTATTTATTTATTTTTTTTCCAGAAAAGTGTCTATTTCTGCTTTATTGGTTATGCCAAAGCCTTTTTGTGTGGATCACAACAAACTGTGAAAAATTCTTTTTTTTTTTCTTTTAGTTTGAAACATATTTCCAGCTTTTTTGGAATAATCTTCTTATCTTAAGGAAAATCCTTAATCTTATCAGCTAAGAGGTTTTATTTTTTTTTAATTTTATTTTTACTTTATTCTACTTTACAATACTGTATTGGTTATGCCATACATTGACATGAATCAGCCACAGGTGTACATGAGCTCCCAATCCTGAAACCCCCTCCCACCTCCCACCCCATATCATCTCTCTGGATCATCCCCGTGTATCAGCCCCAAGCATCCTGTATCGATCATAGACTGGTGCTTTTTTTCTTACATGATAGTATACATGTTTCAATGCCATTCTCCCAAATCATCCCACCCTGACTTTGGATTTTACAATTTTCTTTTATGCTCATTTTTAAAAAAGCCTAAAGGTTTAATGCTAACTTTTAAATGTAAGGTTTAAAGTTAGCAATGTCAACTTTATTCAGAGCTTATTTTTAAAATAAAGTATCAAGATAGTTTTCATTATAATTTTAAGTTTGGAAAGAAATTTAGTAATATTCCTACTTTTTAAAAGCCTATGGTTTATATCAGTATTAATCTTATTTAATTTTTAGACTCAGTAGTATTTTAATAAAGGGAATCAAAACTAGCAAAATGTGATGACAAATGTATGTTTTATTTTAGTAAGTAGGAGGTGAAAAGAAACATATTGGCTATATATATTTTATGTCAGGCATTGTGCTAAGCATAATCCATTCCCTTTGCACAACAAATCCTGTAAGCATTACAATTACTATATGCAAGNTAATATTCCTACTTTTTAAAAGCCTATGGTTTATATCAGTATTAACCTTATTTAATTTTTAAACTCAGTAGTATTTTAATAAAGGGAATCAAAACTAGCAAAATGTGATGACAAATGTATGTTTTATTTTAATAAGTAGGAGGTGAAAAGAAACATATTGGCTATATATATTTTATGTCAGGCATTGTGCTAAGCATAATCCATTTCCTTTGCACAACAAATCCTGTAAGCATTACAATTACTATATGCAAGGAAATTCAGAATCAGCAACAAAATGAGTTGCCCAGGGCATCATACATGCAGCAAGACTCAATAAAAGGTCTCTCAGATTTTTAACACCCTAGCATTTTGCTTCCAAACTGCTTTCATGAACATTATCTTTAATTAGTTTTCCATTTAAAGAATATTGCATTTTGTAGAGTAAGAAGTTTGCTCAAGATATCATAACAATAACTAAGAGACATAGAACTCGATTCCTCTCATTTCATAGATTCTGGTTATTCCATTGACTCATTGTTAGAATAGAAGAAATAGAAATCACTACAGAAAACAATATGATGATGACATACTTGTATTAAAATGAGGGGAAAAGAAGAAGTATGCACCTGTTTGCATATATGTGTGTGTTTCTGAAAACTTTATTAATTGATTAATATATATTCTTGTTCACTTTTACTAGTTGTATCTGAGGAAAGAATAGATTACATGAAGATTTTACCAAAAGCAAAGAAAAACTCAGCACACTTCACTGAGGTTAAATATTTCTCAAAAGCTCATCAGTGAACAAGTCAGATCATTGTGGCCATTTATCTGTTGCTGATTGCATCCATTTATCAAGCCTCTTTTTCTTCCCCAACTTTTTTTTACAAGTCAATTTCCTTACCTAGTCAATGATAAAGTAACTTTACATGATACTATTTTTCATTAAATAATTTTCTTCTTTGACCATTATTACTTTCTTCATTTCTTATATCATTGCTTATGATCATTCATTCATTAAGCAGTAGGCATTTTAATGACTGAAAGAAAAAAAGAAAACAAAACTAAAACTAGAGGAGATGAAAATAAAGGAAGAAAGACACATTGTAGCAAACCTTTCATCTTTATATCAATACTGTATTTGTCATACTAAGAAATAAGAATTTCTTAAAACATGTTTGGATATCACCAACAAGGATACTTGTAAGGTTTTCTAAGAATAGATAGTCTCACCTGTATACTCATTTAAAGAGTTGAACCATGACTATGCAAAGATTAATCACTCAATTTTTATTCTAAGAATGAATTTAGAATTTATATTTGTCAATATAGTTATTTGAGATGATAGTTGAATTTTATATTATAATTATATTTATGAAAAAATACTACAGGTTGAATTTGAAATTTTAGAGATTAATATAGTGTACTTATGGAAAAATATGAACATTTTATGTGATAGTCTTCATTTCAAAACAAAATTTCATCTGATAGATTAAACACTGGACACAGGCTTACTTACACACAAAATATCAACCCATACACTTTCATAATAATAAATGCTACCAAGAATAAGCTTTTCCTGAACTAAGAATACATTGTATTTATAAGTTGCTGGATAATATAAAGGAATTTATAGCACATGGAATTATAAATACTGGGTTTATAATTCTGTATAACTATTTCTATAATGTCTACTGTACACAATGACAACTATAAAAATGAAAATTATGCATCATAATTGAGTAATAATCAGTACATATGATATAATTAATTTGAAATACTGTGATTCAAAAGTACATTTTTGCTAAAGAGGTCTAGCCTTAAATCCAGTACAACTTTTCAGTATACCTATATCGTTCTCCAGAGTTTTCACAACATAGTCATGACAATAGCCTGATGTATATGTTAAAAAGCATATTTGAGTAAATATTTCAACTTATACAATAAATCAAAATAAATATGGAAATTGATACTTTTAAAAAAGATCAGAACTGACCATGAGATAACTCTTTGTATCTAATAGGATGAACAATTTNTTTCACAACATAGTCATGACAATAGCCTGACGTATATGTTAAAAAGCATATTTGAGTAAATATTTCAACTTATACAATAAATCAAAATAAATATGGAAATTGATACTTTTAAAAAAGATCAGAACTGACCATGAGATAACTCTTTGTATCTAATAGGATGAACAATTTTATATTTATATGGACAATATCTATAAATATGCTAGGGAAATACTGACTGAATTTGGAGTCAAAATTTTGGGTTTTCTATTTTGACGTGTCCAATCAGTAGTTTTTTACCATGGAATAAGTTACTTTAGCTCTCTAAGAAACTCTTTTGATTCTATGAGTGAGCATAGAACGGTCCTTCTTTCATTCTAAACGTGTAATCATATTTCCCATCCTTAGGAAAACAAAGCAAATCATCACAACAATAATTATATTATAGTCAACAAAAATAAAATTTCTGAGATACAACATCTACATTTTGGTATAGAATATTCAATTGCTCTCTTCCTCTTCTTCCTTAAATTTACTTTAGACTAGAGATATAAAATATTGAGTGATCATTTTCATTAGCATAAAACACATTATCACCATTAGTAGAATGTCCCTATTGTTTAATATTTAATATTAATTGCATTCTTTTTATATCTATGGATAATCTGATCCACATTGGCATTTATTTAAACATATATGTATATATTTGAAAAACTGTGTGCCCTTGCAAAATATGTACTGATATTTTATGTGTATATTACACATCTTAAAGAGCTTCCTGATAGTTCAGTGGTTAAGAATGCACCTGCAATGCAGGAGACAGAGGAAATGCAAGAGACACAGGTTAGATCAGGAAAATCCCTTGAAGGAGGAAATGGCAGCCACTCCAGTATTTTGCCTGGAAAATCCCATGGACAAAGGAGCCTGGCATGCTACAGTCCATGGGGTCACAAAGAGCTGGACATGACTGAGCATAGCTCAGCAGCATCACACACGTTAAATATATGTGAAAAGCATTTTGCTGTTCTGACCTTGTTGTTCATTCAATACTATGCTGTTAATATGTAGCTGTGTTGCTAATTACATCTAGCTTGTTGCTTCTGCTTCACAGTGCTGGAGCGACNATCACACACGTTAAATATATGTGAAAAGCATTTTGCTGTTCTGACCTTGTTGTTCATTCAATACTATGCTGTTAATATGTAGCTGTGTTGCTAATTACATCTAGCTTGTTGCTTCTGCTTCACAGTGCTGGAGCGACTTTGAGGAGATACCCCACATCCAAGGGCAGAGAAGCCCCAGCAAGATGGTAGTAGGGGTGATCATGTTTAGAATCAAACCCCATACCCACCAGAGATGCTCAGAGGGATCAAACAAGTCTTGTGCACACCAGGACNGCTTATTTTGCTGAGACTCTCTAAGGGTGTTTCTGTTTAACAATCAACTTTTAAATTCTTTGTTCCTTCCAGTTTAATGACACTATTTTGTCTGATTTTTTGACTCTTGTCCTTGGTATGCATTTTTATACTTGACCCCTAAAGCCCTTTGTATGCACTGGATCTCCCAAGGTATTGTAGAGAAGTCCATTGTACTTCTTTTTCTTTCTCTAGTTTACTCTTCTGACTGAATATGCCATTCTCAATGCTCGTCTTCAGCTCTCAACTTGAATTTATAACTCATCTATATTCCTGCTTATAAGTCAGGTCTGTATGTCTCAAAAATAGCTTATATTGTTCAAACTGTAGTTGAATACTTATTATGATGTCAGTTAAATACTATATATATAAATGTTATGTATATGTGTGTGTGTGTGTGTGTGTGTGTGTGTGTGTGTGTGTGACTGTGTGTGCTAGTCACTCAGTTGTGACCGACTCTTTGTGACCCCAAGGACTCTAGCTCACCAGGCTCCCCTATAGAATTCCCCAGGCAAGAATACTCGAGTGGATTGCCATTTTGCCATTCCCTTCTCCAGGGACTGAACCTGGGTATCAGAACTGCAGGCATATTCTTTAATGTCTGAGCCACCAGGGAAGCCACCAAACATTCTCAGGTGGCACAGTGATAACGAGTCCGCCTGTCAATGCAAGAGACTCAAGAAACGCAAGTTTGATCCAGGGATTGGGAAGATACTCTAGAGAAAGAAATGACAACCTACTCCAGTATTCTTGCTTGGGAAATCCCATGTACGGAGGAGCCTGGAGGGCTACAGTCCATGAGGATACAAGAGTCAAACATGATTTAGTCACTAAAACTATATATATATATATTTGTTAATTTAATTGTAAAAATTTATCCCAGGCCTGTGATTCTGTAACATGGGGCTATCCTATAATTCTTCATATCCTCTCACTTCCAATCAATTATCAATACCCCTAGAAAACTTTTTCTGAAATTCCCTTTACCTCTTTGCTATATCATACCATATATGCTTTTAATGCCTATATAGGACTTGGCCCTTTTATGCATCTCTCTCGTTAAAGTATATGCCTATTCAAGGCAGCAATTCTTAGGCATCTCTGTAGTATATTATCTAGCATACAGTCTGCAACCAAAAGATATATGCTCCATATGTATTCTATGCCCTGAACTAACTTACACTTTGCAAACTGCTTTTCTTTTACTTGTTTCTTACATTGATAATCTTTCATTAAATCAAAATATCATTTATGTAAAATGTTTCATTAAGAGAATTATAATGTGCACTTATTAGCTGTGGCTGACCATATCTGAATTGCTTTGTGAAACAATGCATAATATAAACAACCAACAAACTGTTCACTACATTTAATTTATAAATATTTTTCTTCCTTTTTAACGTATGCATTGGCAATTTTATAAAATTATGGATTCAATTAGGAGAATGCCATTTTATGGAGGGCACAATAAAAATATAAGAATACTTCATGGAAATGCCATAAAGTAAATGTAATAAGTTTTTTCTATACATTTCCATTCTGACTGCATAGTATCCCATTTCCTTTTTTTGCATCAACTTAAGTCCTTCTCTCACATATAACTTCTTTTTCCTTGCTGCGCACTGTTTATATACCCAGGGTTTTACTTCTAATTTCTACTAGATATTTTATTTTTTTACACCTACTACTGCTGTTTCTGCTTTCATGTTCTTCTCATTATAATCTGGTAGCTATATCCTCTTGATCTTTATTCTCTTCAATCATTTTGTAGCATTTGACAATGTTGACCACTTCCCTTTGGACATATTTTCTTCCTATCCAAATATTGTTCTATTCCACTGCTCACTCTGTCTGTTTCTCTTCATGATAGAGAAGGCAATAAATTTCCATGAATTTAGTCAAGCAACAAAGATATATTCAATATCTCCTGAATGGCAGCACTTTACAAAAGATAATACAACACTTATTTCCAAAGAACTTACTATTTTGATGGGAAGACAGATATATAATGAATTCAAGCATAGCATCATTTTCCTGAAAGTGAGATCACAGTGAAAAGACTGAGAAAGGAAGGTATTCTAAGCAACTTATAAACATCTAGTTGGATAAATTTAATTTTGATTCAAGAATCATTAAAGGAAAAATTAGATACCATATACCAAGAAGTATGGTGAGATTCCCCTATCTAATACTCATTCCTTTGTAAGGCAATGAAAGANCTGAGAAAGGAAGGTATTCTAAGCAACTTATAAACATCTAGATGGATAAATTTAATTTTGATTCAAGAAGCATTAAAGGAAAAATTAGATACCATGTACCAAGAAGTATGGTGAGATTCCCCTATCTAATACTCATTCCTTTGTAAGGCAATGAAAGAATAAATTCAGCTATAAATCATTGATAGAAAAATGAGAAAATTTAACCTAAGACTGCTATCTTTGCATTCTTAAATGACATTCCTATGCTAATTTCCCATTTTTGCAATTAATTTACCTTTTAAATATGACCTAATTGGTCAAGAATTACATAATATTTATGTATCATATTTCTGCTTCTGATACCCCATACACCTAATTCAAGTGTGGAAGTCTACTATAGCATAAAGCTTTTTATCATGGCTTTTGTGATATTTCATACTGATAGGATGTCTTCTGTCACTCAGAATGATCTTGCACAATATTTTGAGGACTCATGCATATGAAAAGTAGTCCTTCATGACAGTTTCCTCCAATTTAAGACAGCAATTTCTTTCTTGTCTGCCAGCTTTATTGATAACTGTCATTGGTGAAGGGGAGTTGTCTGCAACTCAATATAGATGAAAATGAATAGAGATTAACTACAAATGTAACCTTGCTAGAGAAATTATAACAATTTGAGACACATTGTCTCTTAAAGATACTAAATAATTATATCATATAGTTTATGAAACAATGTAGTTTCTCATCTCTTTCATCAAAATCAAAGCCAACTCCCTTTCTATTTCTTTCTCTTTCTTCCTTCCTTCATCCATCCTCCCTAATCCTTTCTTTTTCTTTCCTCCCTTCTCTTTCTTTCTTTTTAGTGTCACATATGTTAGTTAATTTATGCCTCAATTTATTCATGTGTAAAATTGGGACACCAATGATACTTCACATGATTATAAGGATTAGAAATAAAATATTTTCAACTGTCTGTCCTGGTATTAAAAATGTGTTGTAATATTATTTTTTCACATCCTTATCAATTTCTTACAAGACATTCAATTCTAAACTTCTGTACCTTATATTGTGAGAAAAGAGCTGTGATTCCCTCTCATAATGTGTGCAGTGGGCAGAATTCCCTTCAGAACTATCAATGCCTGATTTACTAGAAGCTGTAAATATGTTACCTTACATGGCAAAATAAAATTTGCACTTAAGGTTAGGGATCTTAAAATAGAAAATAGTGGATTATCAAAATGAATCCAATATAATTATATGAACCCTTAAAACAATAAATTCTCTTGGTATGGAATTTAAAGACATGAAGTAGGAAAGGTAAAGTAGAGGTCCTGATAATGAGAATATTGCCACTAAGACAATCTGCCCACCCTCAGTATATGATTGAATCTCAGAGGCAAAATATGATGAAAGACAAGGAGAAAGAGAGAGCAAGGATAAGAAGGAAGTGAAGGGGGGGAGGAGAAAGTAGTAGTAATAATACAAGAAAAACAATAATAGCATTTCAAAATAAAGTTAATACTGTGTAGACACAATTTAAATAGCAATAAAATTTTTAAAAGTATTTAAGAATAGATCTAGCAAAATTTCCACAAACCATAATTTTAAAAAATTGAAATATGGCTGAAAGACCTAGTGGATTTTCATTTGAAGGAATACAAAGCAAAACACAATATCATTATAACAAATGGCCTATGGATNGAAACAAAATTTTAAAAAGTATTTAAGAATAGATCTAACAAAATTTCCACAAACCATAATTTAAAAAAATTGAAATATGGCTGAAAGACCTAGTGGATTTTCATTTGAAGGAATACAAAGCAAAACGCAATATCATTATAACAAATGGCCTATGGATCTAAGTCTGTTATGAGAAACCCAAAGAGTAGAAAGCAATTTGCAATTCTAAAAAATGAAGACATATTATAAAATATACCAGTTAAAATCTAGTAGTTTTATACAAAATTATAGAAATAAATAGTGGACTGGAATGAAGACTCAGAGGAAAAAATACATATGTATTTTGCTGTAACTTGGGAAAGAAAGCCTTAAAATAATCAAGAAAATACTAATACATTTTACAAAAGCTAGATAACCTAAATATATAAAAAGAACACATTAGATATAAAATCATTCAAAATCATACAAACATGAAAACAAAACAAAGAAAATATTTTTACCTTGATGGATGGGTATATATCTTCAAAATCAAAAAACAAGTATATTAAATAAATGATATTTTACCATATTAAAAATAGCTGTTTTGTTAAACAAGACATTCTAATATTCCATGAACAAAAGATGAATGATTATTATGAGTATAAAATTAATCAATTTAAATTTATGCCATGTAATTAATGGAAAAAACAAACAAACAGAGAAATGAATGATTAAAGGAAGAGTTCCTCATAATCATATAGTGAGATTTTGTGGAACACATAGAGAAAATTTCCTTGATCTACATGTATCAACTGGAGAAGGACATGGCAATGCACTCTGGTATTCTTGCCCAGAGAATCCCATGGACAGAGGAGCCTGGTGGGCTACAGTCCATAGGGTCACAAAGAGTTGGACACAACTGAAGTGACTTAGTACACACATGTATCAACAAAGATGTGTTTTCAAAACATTATATTAAATGAAAGTAGCGTACTCTTGCCTGGAAAATCCCATGGATGGAGGAGCCTGGTGGGCTTCAGTCCATGGGGTCGCGAAGAGTTGAACATGGCTGAGTGACTTCACTTTCACTTTTCATTTTCCTTGCATTGGAGAAGGAAATGGCAACCAACTCCAGTATTCTTGCCTGGAGAATCTTTGGGACTGCGGAGCCTGGTGGGCTGCTGTCTATGGGGTTGCACAGAGTTGGACACGACTGAAGTGACTTAGCAGCAGCAGCAGCAGCAGCAAATTTCTATGAGGCAGGATAACAGGACAGAACTTACGTGAATTACAAATGTTCATAAAATTTATCATTGTAAAGTTTATGGTTATACATATATNATTGAAGTGACTTAGCAGCAGCAGCAGCAGCAGCAAATTTCTATGAGGCAGGATAACAGGACAAACTTAGGTGAATTACAAATGTTCATAAAATTTATCATTGTTAAGTTTATGGTTATACATATATTGAATACATAGAAATATGCCCTGGAGCAATATATCTTTTTTTTTTCCTGGAAATATCTGATGGGGAATGGATAAGGGAAAATTACATATTAATTTTGAGGGTTGTGTACAACTTGTATCTATAGTATTAGTCTCTGTGCTTCCAATGTTTTGGGGGGTGGGAAGGAAAACTCTTGAGGAACAATCAGACTTTTTTGGCATTTTTGCAAGACTATATTTGTTATCAAACTCAAACCTTCCATAACTTTCTGTATTCATATTATTGTGTTCCAAAAGCTCTTATCTCATTTGCATCCAATTTACTTATAAGAATTTTATCACATCAAATTACTTTTCCTGCNGAAGAACTGATGCTGAACTTCAAAGACTTTGACCTCCTCATGTGAAGAACCAATTCATTGAAAAAGTCCTTGATGCTGGAAAACAATGAGGGCAGGAGGAGAAGGGGGCAGCAGAGGACTAGATGATTAGACAGCACAATGACTTAATGGATATGAATTTCAGCAAACTTCTGGACAGAGTAGAGGACAGAGGAGCCTGGCGTACTGCAGTCTATGGGACTGCAAGCAGTTAGACATGACTTAGCAGCTGAACAATAACAAGACCTGCTGTATGTTCCTATCTGAACAGGAAAAGGTTGAATTATCTGAATCTTACCACTGATTAATTCTGGGAATATACTGATTATTTTTGTGAATTATTACATTTTATTTTTCTTCAAACATGTGACATACATTATACACATAGCATTTTCAGCTTTCATAATTTTTTAAAAGTGTAATAGAGGATATGAGCATGGCAGAATAAGAAAATACTGAGTTCCTGTCCTTCCAGAAACACATCAAAAATATACCTCTCTATGGATCAATTCTCACTGAAAACAAATTGGAGATCAGCAGAAAGATTCTTCTACAACCAAGGCTGTAAAGAAAGTTCTACAGGAAGTGGAATAGGAAGAAAAGAGGCAATCAGATCAGGACCCATGCCCTAAGAAGGGGCACAGAAGAGAAGTGGGATATCATGGGCTCAGAAATCCGTCCTAGGGAGTGAGCAGTTCACACCGACTATTGGGCTCCCCATCCCAGGGGTTGGACACCAAGAGGAAAGGCCCCTTAGCTAGGGGCCTTGTGAAAGCCAGTGAGACTTACAAGAATGCTCTAAAAATCTAAGACTCTGCATGTGGAGAGTCACAGATGCTTGTTTACATCCAGGAGCCAGGCAGAGGAAACAAACTGAAATTGCCAGGGGCATTGGCCAGTTTCCCACAACCAAGAGAGTACACACCCTGACCATCCGGAGCACCCGCTCTGGCCCCTCTGGCTCCAGCACAGCACCCTACTAGGGCAAAGGAGAGTGTGCACTTGGGGGAGAAAAACAGCTAGAACCCAGCTTCATAGCTGAATGGGGTTAAGACAGACATTGTTGAAGCTCTGGGAAGCAGTAGACCAGGAGCTTTCAAGCTCTGACGGAGTGGCTGGACCATCCCAGCACACCACTCAGCCTGTCTGGGTGGCCACTCTGGCCCCTCCTGCTGTAGCGCTGCTCAGGGTGAAGGTGCCATTACTGGAAAGGAAGAGACCAGCCATTGCCTCTGATAGGAAAGTGACAGTCACTGAACATAGAAGTTCTGGCTCACACCTGGCTCTGATTCTAGTTCCTCTATGCTTGGCCACACCTCTCACCAAGTTGATGGTACCAGTACAATGAGAATTTTAGCAAAGAACTTGAAAACATACAAAAGAATAGTCAGTCAAAGCTGAAGAATACATTAAGAATACATGATAATCAATACATAAATGAAAAGCACACTAGAAGGAATTAAAAATGACTAGATGATAAAAAGAACACATAAATGATCTGAAAGATAAAATAATGACCACCCATTCAGAAGAACAAAAAGAAAAAAAAACATGACAACGTCAAGTGCATTAACATTCACATTGTAGGGATTCCAGAAGAAGAAGAAGAAGAAGAGAGAGAGAGGTGCCAAAAATGCATTCAATGGAAATTATGGCTGAAAACTTCCCCAAACTGAAGAAGGAAACAGATTATCCAAGTATAGGAGCACAGACAGCCTCAATGAACATGCACCTAAAGAGACCCACATCAAAACATATGACTAAAATGGCAAAATTTAAAGACAGAGAGTTCTAAAGGCAGCAAGAAAATTTGTAATTTGAAACTGTATGGATGGACCTGGAAGGGATTATTCTTAGTGAACTAAGTTAAACAGAGAAAAACAAGCACTGTATATGTTAACACCTTATATGTGTAATCTAAAAAATAAAACAAAAATGATATAATAAAAGAGAAACAAGCTCACAGATTTAGAACAAAATATTGATTACCAGTGGAAAGAAGGAAGTGGGGAAAGACAATATATGGTTACAGATTAAGAGCTGCAAGTTTTTTCTTACAAAATTAGCTACAGATGTATTGTACAGCAGAGGGAATATAGCCAATATTTTAAAATAATTTTAAAGAGAGCATAAGCTTAAAAATACTGAATCCTTATGTTATACAGCTGAAGCTAATACATTTTAAAACAACTGTACTTCAATAAAAAATGAACTCATGTTTTAAAAAAATGTAGAAGGTAGAATAACACAAAAGCATCCAATATCAGATAACATTGTCCTATAAATACTTATACACTTATTTTACCAAAATAATTAGACCTCACATTGATCTGCAGAAAAAAAGGCTTTTTGATTTTATTAAGAATTATTTTCATGATAACTGTGAGAAATTAAAATGAGGAAAATTCCAAACTGTGGCATTGTGCAAAATATGAGAAAATGCTAGTTTATGACCATAACAAATTAAAAAAATGTAAAACTATGAATGAACCTGCAATACTATTCTTGTTATGAAGATTCTGTCAAATAAAAAACAAATATCAGAATTTATGAAAAAATTAAAATTAGAGCAGATGTTACTGAAAATATGTTTAAGGTTTTAATCTTAATTTTTTCTACAACAAAGCTGAATGCAAATAGTTGCTCATTTGTATATTGCCTTTTATGGTCTTCTCCCTTTATGGGGACTGTACATTAGTTAGACAACAAACATGACACAGTTCTGGAAATTTCTTTTAAAAAGGCTTTTTCATCATTCGAATATCAAACGAATTTTAAAGCTTTTTTTTTTTCATGCCACTTTCTAAGCACACATGCACACTGAAGAAACAAAGATCTTCATCATCTGTTCTTCACTGTTTCTAGATTATTATACATTTTCCAGTCAGCATAGTTTTAAATGCATCTAACTACTATTTTTCCTATTGAGGGTTATTTTCAAACTGCTCATCCTTATTCTGGGGCCCACACCTCCTATATTCTACTATGTGTGTTTTTATAGTAGAAAGAAAGAAAAGAAAGCGAAATCGCACAGTTGTGTCCAACTCTTTGGGGCCCCATGGAGCTTACCAGGCTCCTCTGTCCATGGAAATTTCCAGGTAAGAATACTGGAGTGAGTTGCCATTTCCTTATTCATGTGATCTTCCTGACCCCAAGGTCGAACTTGGATCTCCTGCACTGTGGGGAGATGCTTTACCCTATGAACCACCAGGAATTCGCTAATAATATCCTACCAATTCAGGCTTTCCTGGTGAGGAAAATGCTAAGTTTTACCTCTTTTTCACACTCTATATACTTGATATAGCCTAGATATTAATCTGTTCCTTCCTAACTGTGATGTATAGCTACCACCACTCTTATTCCCCCCTGATCCCCTTAGGTAAGTGCAGACTACAAGCAGGCTGAGTTATCTTCGATATGATTTTCAGTAAAGCTTTCTCCTTCCCCAGTATATTTCCTTGTACTTCTTGCCACTCCACTGCAGGGTCTTTGATTTGTTTTCACCTAGTTCTATATCATCTGCTACTATAATCATAATTTTCTTTTTGGAAATCTCTTTTCTTTTGCTTTTCAAAATCACAGTCTTTGCCTGACACTTAATTCATCTTTGTTTTCTGCAGCTTCACCCTCAATAACCCCATTGGCCTGATACCGCAGCTCTTGTGTTACTGGAAGAATAGCGTTAAGTACTTTTCTAAATTTTGATTTTTGATTTAGTAGTTTTCCTGTGATTCTTCTGCCAATCTCATTTTTGCCCTGTTCTTGGTATAAACTTGCCTGTTTAGTTCTGGCTGCTTCTTTCCAGGGCAGACAGGTTGGTACATCTTAAACTTCTGTCACTGCCTGCCTTAAAATACAACCAATCATGTATCTAGGTATCTATTTTGATATTATTTTTTTGTTTAGAAACTTTTCATAGTCACACAAGAAAGTTTTTCAAGTATAGTCGTAACTATTCATATATTAATTTTCAAAGAAGGCNTTCATTGGAAGAACTGATGCTGAACTTCAAAGACTTTGACCTCCTCATGTGAAGAACCAATTCATTGAAAAAGTCCTTGATGCTGGAAAACAATGAGGGCAGGAGGAGAAGGGGGCAGCAGAGGACTAGATGATTAGACAGCACAATGACTTAATGGATATGAATTTCAGCAAACTTCTGGACAGAGTAGAGGACAGAGGAGCCTGGCGTACTGCAGTCTATGGGACTGCAAGCAGTTAGACATGACTTAGCAGCTGAACAATAACAAGACCTGCTGTATGTTCCTATCTGAACAGGAAAAGGTTGAATTATCTGAATCTTACCACTGATTAATTCTGGGAATATACTGATTATTTTTGTGAATTATTACATTTTATTTTTCTTCAAACATGTGACATACATTATACACATAGCATTTTCAGCTTTCATAATTTTTTAAAAGTGTAATAGAGGATATGAGCATGGCAGAATAAGAAAATACTGAGTTCCTGTCCTTCCAGAAACACATCAAAAATATACCTCTCTATGGATCAATTCTCACTGAAAACAAATTGGAGATCAGCAGAAAGATTCTTCTACAACCAAGGCTGTAAAGAAAGTTCTACAGGAAGTGGAATAGGAAGAAAAGAGGCAATCAGATCAGGACCCATGCCCTAAGAAGGGGCACAGAAGAGAAGTGGGATATCATGGGCTCAGAAATCCGTCCTAGGGAGTGAGCAGTTCACACCGACTATTGGGCTCCCCATCCCAGGGGTTGGACACCAAGAGGAAAGGCCCCTTAGCTAGGGGCCTTGTGAAAGCCAGTGAGACTTACAAGAATGCTCTAAAAATCTAAGACTCTGCATGTGGAGAGTCACAGATGCTTGTTTACATCCAGGAGCCAGGCAGAGGAAACAAACTGAAATTACCAGGGGCATTGGCCAGTTTCCCACAACCAAGAGAGTACACACCCTGACCATCCGGAGCACCCGCTCTGGCCCCTCTGGCTCCAGCACAGCACCCTACTAGGGCAAAGGAGAGTGTGCACTTGGGGGAGAAAAACAGCTAGAACCCAGCTTCATAGCTGAATGGGGTTAAGACAGACATTGTTGAAGCTCTGGGAAGCAATAGACCAGGAGCTTTCAAGCTCTGACGGAGTGGCTGGACCATCCCAGCACACCACTCAGCCTGTCTGGGTGGCCACTCTGGCCCCTCCTGCTGTAGCGCTGCTCAGGGTGAAGGTGCCATTACTGGAAAGGAAGAGACCAGCCATTGCCTCTGATAGGAAAGTGACAGTCACTGAACATAGAAGTTCTGGCTCACACCTGGCTCTGATTCTAGTTCCTCTATGCTTGGCCACACCTCTCACCAAGTTGATGGTACCAGTACAATGAGAATTTTAGCAAAGAACTTGAAAACATACAAAAGAATAGTCAGTCAAAGCTGAAGAATACATTAAGAATACATGATAATCAATACATAAATGAAAAGCACACTAGAAGGAATTAAAAATGACTAGATGATAAAAAGAACACATAAATGATCTGAAAGATAAAATAATGACCACCCATTCAGAAGAACAAAAAGAAAAAAAAACATGACAACGTCAAGTGCATTAACATTCACATTGTAGGGATTCCAGAAGAAGAAGAAGAAGAAGAGAGAGAGAGGTGCCAAAAATGCATTCAATGGAAATTATGGCTGAAAACTTCCCCAAACTGAAGAAGGAAACAGATTATCCAAGTATAGGAGCACAGACAGCCTCAATGAACATGCACCTAAAGAGACCCACATCAAAACATATGACTAAAATGGCAAAATTTAAAGACAGAGAGTTCTAAAGGCAGCAAGAAAATTTGTAATTTGAAACTGTATGGATGGACCTGGAAGGGATTATTCTTAGTGAACTAAGTTAAACAGAGAAAAACAAGCACTGTATATGTTAACACCTTATATGTGTAATCTAAAAAATAAAACAAAAATGATATAATAAAAGAGAAACAAGCTCACAGATTTAGAACAAAATATTGATTACCAGTGGAAAGAAGGAAGTGGGGAAAGACAATATATGGTTACAGATTAAGAGCTGCAAGTTTTTTCTTACAAAATTAGCTACAGATGTATTGTACAGCAGAGGGAATATAGCCAATATTTTAAAATAATTTTAAAGAGAGCATAAGCTTAAAAATACTGAATCCTTATGTTATACAGCTGAAGCTAATACATTTTAAAACAACTGTACTTCAATAAAAAATGAACTCATGTTTTAAAAAAATGTAGAAGGTAGAATAACACGAAAGCATCCAATATCAGATAACATTGTCCTATAAATACTTATACACTTATTTTACCAAAATAATTAGACCTCACATTGATCTGCAGAAAAAGAGGCTTTTTGACTTTATTAAGAATTATTTTCATGATAACTGTGAGAAATTAAAATGAGGAAAATTCCAAACTGTGGCATTGTGCAAAATATGAGAAAATGCTAGTTTATGACCATAACAAATTAAAAAAACGTAAACCTATGAATGAACCTGCAATACTATTCTTGTTATGAAGATTCTATCAAATAAAAAACAAATAAATATTAGAATTTATGAAGAAATTAAAATTAGAGGAGATGTTACTGAAAATATGTTTAAGGTTTTAATCTTAATTTTTTCTACAAACAAAGGTGAATGCAAATAGTTGCTCATTTGTATATTGCCTTTTATGTTCTCCGTTTATGGGGACTGTACATTAGTTAGACAACAAACATGACACAATTCTGGAAATTTCTTTTAAAAAGGCTTTTTCATCATTTGAATATCAAACAAGAATTTTAAAGCTTTTTTTTTATTTTCACACCACTTTCTAAGCACACATGCACACTGAAGAAACAAATATCTTCATCATCTGTTCTTCACTGTTTCTAGATTATTATACATTTTCCAGTCAGCATAGTTTTAAATGCATCTAACTACTATTTTTCCTACTGAGGGTTATTTTCAAACTGCTCATCCTTATTCTGGGGCCCACACCCCCTGTATTCTACTATGTGTATTTTTATAGTAGAAAGAAAGGAAAGAAAGCGAAATCGCTCAGTCGTGTCCAACTCTTTGGGGCCCCATGGAGTTTACCAGGCTCCTCTGTCCATGGAAATTTCCAGGTAAGAATACTGGAGTGAGTTGCCATTTCCTTATTCATGTGATCTTCCTGACCCCAAGGTCGAACTTGGATATCCTGCACTGTGGGGAGATGCTTTACCCTATGAACTACCAGGAATTCGCTAATAATATCTGGTCATTCAGGCTTTCCTGGTGAGGAAAATGCTAAGTTTTACCTCTTTCTCACATACTTGATATAGCCTAGATATTAATCTGTTCCTTCCTAACTGTGATGTATAGCTACCACCACTCTTATTCCCCCCTGACCCCCTTAGGTAAGTGCAGACTACAAGCAGGCAGAATTATCTTCGATATGATTTTCAGTAAAGCTTTCTCCTTCCCCGGTATATTTCCTTGTACTTCTTGCCACTCCACTGCAGGGTCTTTGATTTGTTTTCATCTAGTTCTATATCATCTGCTACTATAATCATCATTTTCTTTTTGGAAATCTCTTTTCTTTTGCTTTTCAAAATCACAGTCTTTGCCTGACACTTAATTCATCTTTGTTTTCTGCAGCTTCACCCTCAATAACCCCATTGGCCTGATACCGCAGCTCTTGTGTTACTGGAAGAATAGCGTTAAGTACTTTTCTAAATTTTGATTTTTGATTTAGTAGTTTTCCTGTGATTCTTCTGCCAATCTCATTTTTGCCCTGTTCTTGGTATAAACTTGCCTGTTTAGTTCTGGCTGCTTCTTTCCAGGGCAGACAGGTTGGTACATCTTAAACTTCTGTCACTGCCTGCCTTAAAATACAACCAATCATGTATCTAGGTATCTATTTTGATATTATTTTTTTGTTTAGAAACTTTTCATAGTCACACAAGAAAGTTTTTCAAGTATAGTCATAACTATTCATATATTAATTTTCAAAGAAGGCCAGTAGATTGTGGTGACTTAATTCTTTAAAACACACTAAATCCTGTATAACTGTAAGGTACTAATGGAATACATCTAAACCATCCTCTTCAATAAGTGGGAGCTGCTAAACGTGCTGAAGGTTGTGATCAGCCTCCCAAGAAAGATTCAAAAGTTTCTAGGGACACCAAGTTTGGAACAAAAGACTCCTTTCTTTCCTAATCTGGACTATTTTTATTTTTAAAGGTTGTTTAATTCCTTTCTTAAAATAGTACATGGTATTTCTAAAATTGTTGATATTTTTCAAGACTCTGAGAGAGGTTCATGACAGCCATATGAGACAGGAGTAGAATTGTGGACTTCAGCTGTTTGCATAGCTGCATGGAACATCATTACGGAAATTAACTATTTCTTATTAGCTATAGTATTATATTATCAGTTTACCTGCTTATGGATTTTTATGTATTGAGGCTCAAATTCTGAAGCTATTATACTGGCATTCAAATTCAGCTAAAATTATGATGAGAGACATTACTTTTCTGTGGTTTGATTTTCATAAATGTATAAATCTATTTAATGTGTATTAAGATCTGGTCTCCTCTCTCACAAACTGATAGAAACAAGAACACAAAAAAGATGAAAGTGTTACCATAAATTTAAGCCCACACTGAGGAGAACTAAAACTGAATTTTTCTAATTGACTATTCCAACTCTCAAAGCACTTCCAAAGCTAATGGCTTGAAGCCATTCTATGTTGTCAAATTCTTGCTGCCTTTACCAGGATGCATCAGTTAAAGTAGTAAAAGCTTTTGTAATACTCATGAATACCATTTTATCTCACTCTTTTCTTGGATTGTNTCTCAAAGCACTTCCAAAGCTAATGGCTTGAAGCCATTCTATGTTGTCAAATTCTTGCTGCCTTTACCAGGATGCATCAGTTAAAGTAGTAAAAGCTTTTGTAATACTCATGAATACCATTTTATCTCACTCTTTTCTTGGATTGTATTTAAGTAATGACAAATAGTAGCATTTAAAATTTTCTGCTACAGTTGTTTTAGGCTCGAAGTTGATATTTTATAAGATTGTGTTCTTGATATTATGGCCTACTTGCAATCTTTGTGCGCAAGAAATGAAACTGATAACTGTCTGAAAGTAGGACTAATCTTTTTATTGTAGAAATATGCTCCTCAATGTTATGTGGCCTGGATGGGAGGAGAGTTTGGAGGAGAATGGATACATGTATCTGTATGGCTGAGTCTCTTCACTGTTCACCTGAAACTATCACAACGTTGTTAATCAGCTATACCCCAATATGAAATAAAACATTTAATAAAGAAAAATAAATATTTGACTGATGATACCATAGAGACTGTGGATATACTTTTCTAATATTCTTTCATAGGTGTTCTCATTAATCTAATCAGAGGGCCTGAGGGTAGCACATGTCTATGTTCACAACAAATTTCATGAAGGAGGTAAGGAGTCATATTTGCTAGCATTGCACTGTCACTGCTTGCTCACCATGGCATCTTTTTCTTCCTCATCCTTCTTCCCTCTCCCTCTGCTGTTAACATGAGCCTGATCGATGTTCCTGCTTGTAGTGCACCAGCCCCATGAGATGTAGCTCCAACTTTGCCACCACCACTGGTGTCGTGTCTAACTTACCTATTTCTAATGTTCAAAGCAGAGCCTTATTGGAAACTTACTGTTTATGCCAGAGCAGTATTTCTCAAATGTCTCACTCACACTTCTTTGTCGTTAGAGATACTTCTCAAATATGCAGATTCCTGGAACCCAAGAACAACTGAATCAGAATCACTTACAGTTGCATCTATAATTTAAAAGTTTAACAAGACTTCTATTAAGATAATGTTTGACAAATATTTTATTCATGTGAATGAAACAATATTTCACTATCAAACCTTTTTGGAAAAAATTTGCTTTGATCATTTTTAATCTTCTCCAAATGAGAAAATCAATATAAAGTTGTTATTCACTATTCTAAGGCCACAGTGGAACAGGATACTCCTTCTGTCAGTCACCTCATAGGAGGTCTCTCCATTCTGACCACTAGCTACTTGCTCTATTGGTAGCCTGCCATGAGCTCTGAGTTTACTACCTGCTCCTCCTCTGGGTTTTTTCCCCTTACTTCATTGTTTCTTTTCATGCATGAGCTGCTCAGTATTCAGCTAAAAACTGGAGGGGGCTTCTCAGGTGGCACCAGAGGTGAAGAATCTGCCTGCCAGTGCAGGAGATGCAAGAGATGTGGATTGGGTCCGTGGACTGGAAGATCTCTTGGAGAAGGGAGTGGCAGCCCACTCAAGTATTCTTGCCTGGAGAATCCCATGGACAGAGAAGCCTGGTGGGCTACAGTACATGGCAGGAGAGTGGAGTCACAAGCAGTCAGACATAGACTGAGTGAGGGACTTACTTTCTTAAAGACTGGAAAGGCACTCTCTGTGGATCTTCAGAGCTCTCTCTGCCTTTCTCGCCTCTCTGGTATTCTAACATGCGATCCTTAGATGTCTGGGTTTACATGAGCTCTGCGTCCAGTGTCCTCAGCTCAGCAGTACTTTGGCTGAGTGTTTCTGCTTCCTGTACTGCAGCCTGGAAACTCTTTCCAGGCAGTTGTGCTTAGTCTCTCAGTTGTGTCAGACTCTGCGATATCACGTTACTATAGCCCACCAGGCTCCTCTGGCCAGGGGATTCTCCAGGCAAGAATACTGGAGTGGGTTGCCATCCCCTCCTCCAGGGGATCTTTCCTACCCAGGGATCGATCGAACCCAGGTCTCTCACATTGTAGGTGGATTCTTTACTGTCTAAGCCACCGGGGAAGCCCAGGAATATCAGAGTGCATAGCTTATCCCTTCTCTAGGGGATCTTTCTGGCCCAGGGATCAAATTGGGGTCTCCTGCATTGCAACTGGATTCTTTACCAGCTGACCTACCAGGGAAGCCCTCCAGGCAGTTACCTCAGCCAATTATATGTATCATCTCATTTGTTTTTCTTCTCTTAGGATTTAATGTATTTTGTTATCTGTTGTCCAATTTCTGAAAACATTCGTTCCTATATTTTAATTCTGTTCCATTTTACTTCATCATACAAAGAGATGAATTCTCAACATTGTTCTAAATTTAACTTGTTAAAATTTCCCATCTATTAGTTTAGCAAAATATACTTTGTAAGGAAGAAAACATTTCATACATAATTTTCTATTTCCCAAACTCTGAAGTCAGAGATTTTTTATAATGGCTGCATTCATTATAACAGAAGCTAGTTTATATTTATCAGTGAAATACTACATTTTTTTTTAGCAAGTTCAATCAAATACTCCAGTTAAATCACTCCAGACAGAAATGGTTTTTAAAAAAGGCTGTTATATACAGCATGAATATGTTTTGCATGTTGAAACAAAGAAGCTAGATAAAAAAGCAATATATATATATATATATATATATATATA